>JBAMJR010000010.1:785000-882500 GCA_038501785.1 Myoxocephalus aenaeus
CATTTAATTGAAATAAAACCCTTTAGCTTCTTCTCTTGTTGTCAATAACTTATACACTTATAAATTGTCTTTCCAGAGTAGGGATGTCAACGGTTAACCGTCAATAGGTTACACGTATTCTAAAGGATAACTTACTATCTTTAATTCGTTGTTGCCCTTCCCTAAATGCCTCCATCTCATGATGTTAAATGACTTCTTCACAGACGAGCGGGTGCAAAGGTTTGTGAGGTCGAGTGGTTTCTATCCCACACAAATAGGTCAGAGGTGGCAACCACTCACAAGCACACCTTCACGGTCGAGTCTGCAGGAAGTCGCTCGCATGAAAGACGTCAGCATGTTGCCAAGGAAACCGTTCACTCGGTGTGAAGTTACGCAATGAAAACGAGCTTCAGAGCGGACTTCATGAATACAGCAGCAGCTGCAATAGTTTACTAAAAGTTAAACAAGGAATCAATAATGTCATCTGCCTTCAACATAGAGCTGGACATAAATACATAAACATGAGGTTATACATGCAGAGGGACATAAATACATAAACATGAGGTTATACATGCAGAGGGACATAAATACATAAACATGAGGTTATACATGCAGAGGGACATAAATACATAAACATGAGGTTATACATGCAGAGGGACATACATACATAAACATGAAGTTATACATGCAGCTGGACATAAATACATAAACATGAGGTTATACATGCAGAGGGACATAAATACATAAACATGAAGTTATACATGCAGAGGGACATAAATACATAAACATGAAGTTATACATGCAGAGGGACATAAATACATAAACATGAAGTTATACATGCAGAGGGACATACATACATAAACATGAAGTTATACATGCAGCTGGACATAAATACATAAACATGAGGTTATACATGCAGAGGGACATAAATACATAAACATGAGGTTATACATGCAGAGGGACATAAATACATAAACATGAGGTTATACATGCAGAGGGACATAAATACATAAACATGAGGTTATACATGCAGAGGGACATACATACATAAACATGAAGTTATACATGCAGCTGGACATAAATACATAAACATGAGGTTATACATGCAGAGGGACATAAATACATAAACATGAAGTTATACATGCAGAGGGACATAAATACATAAACATGAAGTTATACATGCAGAGGGACATAAATACATAAACATGAAGTTATACATGCAGAGGGACATACATACATAAACATGAAGTTATACATGCAGCTGGACATAAATACATAAACATGAGGTTATACATGCAGAGGGACATAAATACATAAACATGAGGTTATACATGCAGAGGGACATAAATACATAAACATGAGGTTATACATGCAGAGGGACATAAATACATAAACATGAAGTTATACATGCAGAGGGACATAAATACATAAACATGAAGTTATACATGCAGAGGGACATACATACATAAACATGAGGTTATACATGCAGAGGGACATACATACATAAACATGAGGTTATACATGCAGAGGGACATACATACATAAACATGAAGTTATACATGCAGAGGGACATACATACATAAACATGAGGTTATACATGCAGAGGGACATAAATACATAAACATGAGGTTATACATGCAGAGGGACATAAATACATAAACATGAAGTTATACATGCAGAGGGACATACATACATAAACATGAGGTTATACATGCAGAGGGACATACATACATAAACATGAAGTTATACATGCAGAGGGACATAAATACCATGAACATGAGGTTATACATGCAGAGGGATATAAATACATAAACATGAGGCGGTCTATGTGAGGCGTGATGTGCAGACACAGGAAGGTATTGCACATAAGCGGAGCTTCTTTCATAAGCACCTGTATGCGTCAATACAGGAGTTATGATGTCATCATGATGTCACCTGACTTCCCCTCAGAGGGTTTAATACATGCTGGAGTTTCCCATCACAACCCACCTGTGTGTGTGTGTGTGTGTGTGTGTGTGTGTGTGTGTGTGTGTGTGTGTGTGTGTGTGTGTGTGTGTGTGTTCTCTACCTCCCTTCCTGCAGAGGTGACTTCCATTCTTAGTCCCGGGACTAGTTAGTAACGTTAGTAACGTTAGTAACTTTGTAACCGCCGAAATGTCCTCAAAATGTGTCATTTCTTCTGTGTTTTTGTTGTAATTTCATATTTGAGCTAAAATTACAACAACGGCGTCCGTTCTGCCGACCGTGTCGGTAAAACGCGGCATGACAATGAAAGCAAAAGTATGAGGATGCAGCGCTCACACAGAACTATAAAGGCTTCAGTACCTCTAAAGAAAAGAATAAACCATGTACCTTAGGGCAGTGTTGTACAGGGTCTGATTTAATGTAGAATATAGCAAATGAAGTTCATGAATATACACTTATATGTTATTGAATATTTATTATATAACAATTTTGAAAGAATTTTTGAATGGATGCTAATTTTAAATAGATTATTAAAAACTCTCACGCCTGCAGCGCGTCACATGACGGCCCGGTGTTGAAGTCGTTCGCTGATCTCCCCCCCAGACCTCAGCAGGGAGACGGACACCTACCACGTGAGCGCCGGCCACCTCTTCCTGCTCAGGTGCCTCTTAGTGGACGCCCACGCCAGCGTGACGTGGAGCCGGGGGGCGGGGCGCGGCCTGCCCCCCGGGGTGGAGGTCCGGGACGGGCTGCTGTGGTTCCTACCTGTGCAGGTGTCTCATGCTGGAGCCTACACCTGTGAGAAAAGGTATTCTTTCTTTCTGGCTGTCTGGCCTTCTGTCCGGTATCAGACAGTTATGTTGTCAGTGGAAGTCAATATTCAAAAGTTATTTAACTGAAAATATTGAAAAATATAAATATTTGATTGAAGTTCAGAGAACTTGAAATAAAACAGTTGCGGGCCGTGCATTTTCTACCTGGGCCTTCTGTGCCGTCTGATATCGTTTACATAAATACACGCATGACGGATGTGCCGTCATTAACGGACAATGCATGTAGTTCACATCAACAAGAACCATCACATTTAGTTATAACAAAACATGACAAAACAATCCAACAAAACTGCAGCACTTAATAAAAGCAACACTGTGGCGGCGCCGCTCGTTTTAGGGCAGAAAATGTCCGCCTGACAGTGGCAGTCAATATTAGGATCGTCACCGCCAAACATGCCCAGAACCCGTGAGAAAGGCGTCATATATATATATATATATATATATATATATATATATATATATATATATATATATTTTCATTTTAATGCTCTTATCAACATGAAAAAGTGGATTGGCTTGCTTTATGCAAATGTTTTATTTTATTGAAAAACAACTGCCAAACAGGGCGGTACAAAATAAAATTATAAAGTGCACATTTCAGGTAAACAAGGGCTTAAGAGAGAGAGAGAGAGAGAGAGAGAGAGAGAGAGAGAGAGAGAGAGAGAGAGAGCTGTGAACATAGCAGTCAAAGAAATGGGCTGTGACCCCGAGGTAGTATGTGTGATTACTGAGGGACGTCCAGTAATCACCAGTGACTGCTCTTGTCTTCTCCAATGCCTGCTGTACCTCAGCCTTCTCAGGTTCCTGCAGCTTCTGAACGCGTCTTGTAATGGTGGCTCTGGAAGGCAGTTCGTAGGTCCTGTCGTTGGATGCGATGCGTATTATATCAGCTAGACCAGGGGTGGGCAAACTTTTTGACTCGCGGGCCACAATGGGTTCTAAGATTTGACAGAGGGGCCGGGCCAGGACCAGATGGATGGAGTGTTTGTGTGAACTAATATAAATGACATGTAAAAATCATTACATGAAAGGATTTGGCCTTTAACAGGTAGCAAAGCATTTATTTGCAAGGCAATTTAACAAATTGCACGAATTGCAACTAACGATTATTTTAATAATCGATTAATCGGATAAAAACATTAAAAAAGCATTAATTTCCAACCCTTTATTCAAAAACAGAACTGACAGTTCACAGTGCAAAACATCTTCAGAAAGCACAAACAGGTTGCTCCTTGAACATCCCTGAGCTGTTAATTAAACAAATTAAACACTACCACTAAAAACATACACATGTATGCTTTACATTTGCCAAATTTGAGCTCCTTGGAGCAGAGGCTGCTTTACATGCCCTGCTTTATCAATATGTATGAAACACTTTATCAATATGTATGAAACACTTTATCAATATGTATGAAACACTTTATCAATATGTATGAAACACTTTATCAATATGTATGAAACACTTTATCAATATGCATGAAACACTGGACAGAGGAAGCTGTACTGCTCCTCTCACGTCTGTTTTGACCTCTTCATCTCAGCTCTGCATCAAGCTGCGCTGCATAGAGCGTCCTCTTCCTTAAACTATTTCATTCTGGGTCTCTTACGACCACGACGTCACGTTGTTGGCTAAGCCCAACGACGTGATTTGATTCATTCTACTTTGAGTAGGGTGACCAGACGTCCTCTTTTTCCCGGACATGTCCTCTTTTCGAGACCTAAAAAAAGCGTCCGGCAGGGATTCCAAAAACGTCCGGGATTTTGCTACGTCGGGGAAAATAGTTATTACCCCCTTACAAGTTTTGGAAATGGTATCTCCCTCACGTTCCACCTTCTTGCGCAAGCTCTGACTGTAGAGAGAACTGTCATTGGTCGACCGATCTCAACGTAAATGTAAGTTCACGGCATGCTACACGCTACTGCTGCCCCCCCCCCCCCCTCCCCCCCCGCGACGAAGTGTCCTCTTTTTCACAAACTCAAATCTGGTCACCCTAACTTTGAGTAAAAAAAAAAACTTTATCCAGATCCTCCGGTGTGCCGGTTTAACGTTAACGAGTGACTGGTGACCTGAACCAGACCGGGGGTTACGGCATGTTTCATCACGTTACGTTTTTTACAAGCAAGACTGAACTGTAACGGAACATAAAGTAACTTTAACGACAACACACAACCCAAACACGTTAGCTAACGTGATAGCAAGCTTACTAGCTTCCATTAAAAACAAGTTTGAGGGAAATGAAGCCGCTGGAGACATCTTAACGCTGATTGGCCAAGACTCGACTCGTCACATCAAAGATTTTCTATTTTGTCTCAGCGTCTCACTCCAATCTCAGAAACGCTGCCGGTCAGTTGCTCTGCTCCGCTCTTTTTTTTTCTCTCCGTGACTTATTGACTGGCGTAATAATCGCGCGACACAACGAATCGATAATGAAATTCGTTGCCAACACTTTTGATAATCGATTCGTTGTTGCAGCCCTAATAATAATAATATTTGGACAAGTTCGGCGGGCCGGATTAAAAAGCCCAACGGCGTGGTGCTCGCGAGAAAAAAATTGAAAAAATAAAATGCGTTAACGCCGTTAATAAAATTGACAGCGTTAAAATTGGTTTGCGTTAACGCCGTTAATAACGCGCTAATATGACAGCACTAATATATATATATATATATATATATATATATATATATATATATATATATATATATATATATATACATATCATTTTTAATTAAATATATCAGTTTCCACAAATAATTTGAGTATTTGTTTGTTTTTTATTGTTAGACTCGGGCGGTTCGAGCCCAAAGCCGCTTTATGGAGGACAAAGAGGTGTTCCTAATATTTTGTCCACTCATGATTAATTAGGATAAAAGAGAATAACGACACCGTGGACAATGTGTCTGATTAGGTTTAGTAATTCCTTATAGACCATCTCAGCCCTGTCCTGGTCCTCTCCTCCTCAGGGACCAGACTGGATCCCTGACGGTGACGTTCGGGGTCTCGGTGTCCAGGGGGCGGTGTCCCGAGCCGCCTGAAAACAAATCCATCGCCGTGGGAGTCACTGAATTTCTGTCCTGCAAACAGAAAGAGATCCTGAAGCTGAACAACACGAGGAACGTGCGCTGGGTGAAGGTACGTCAGGGCACGTGACCTCTGTGTGACCTCTGTGTGACCTTGTCAACGCCGTCACAGGCCCGGTGACGCGTCAAAGAGCCCGTCTACTGTATGAATCATTGTTTATATTCCTTATTTCTGGTTGAAAAACAGATTTTTCTTTTGTGATTTCATAAGTGCAACACTGCCCCCTGCTGACAGGTACACGTGCACAGCATGTACTGCCCTGGCATCATACTACTACTGCATACCACTACATACTGCTTATTACATACTGCAGACTACTACTGCATACTGCATACTACTGGTTAGCTTAGCTTAGCAGACAGGCACAGCTAGCATTGCTCTAAAGCACCTTCATTTACACCTCGCTGGTTAGCTTAACTTAACATACAGGCTTTAGAGCCATGCTAGCTGTGCCCTCTTTATGGTCAGGCCTCTTCATGTACACCTCGCTGGTTAGCTTAACTTAGCATACAGGCTTTAGAGCCATGCTAGCTGTGCCCTCTTTATGGTCAGGCCTCTTCATTTACACCTCGCTGGTTAGCTTAACTTAGCATACAGGCTTTAAAGCCATGCTAGCTGTGCCCTCTTTATGGTCAGGCCTCTTCATTTACACCTCGCTGGTTAGCTTAACTTAGCATACAGGCTTTAGAGCCATGCTAGCTGTGCCCTCTTTATGGTCAGGCCTCTTCATTTACACCTCGCTGGTTAGCTTAACTTAGCATACAGGCTTTAGAGCCATGCTAGCTGTGCCCTCTTTATGGTCAGGCCTCTTCATTTACACCTCGCTGGTTAGCTTAACTTAGCATACAGGCTTTAGAGCCATGCTAGCTGTGCTCTCTTTATGGTCAGGCCTCTTCATTTACACCTCGCTGGTTAGCTTAACTTAGCATACAGGCTTTAGAGCCATGCTAGCTGTGCCTTCTTTATGGTCAGGCCTCTTCATTTACACCTCGCTGGTTAGCTTAACTTAGCATACAGGCTTTAGAGCCATGCTAGCTGTGCCCTCTTTATGGTCAGGCCTCTTCATGTACACCTCGCTGGTTAGCTTAACTTAGCATACAGGCTTTAGAGCCATGCTAGCTGTGCCCTCTTTATGGTCAGGCCTCTTCATTTACACCTCACTGGTTAGCTTAACTTAGCATACAGGCTTTAAAGCCATGCTAGCTGTGCTCTCTTTATGGTCAGGCCTCTTCATTTACACCTCGCTGGTTAGCTTAACTTAGCATACAGGCTTTAGAGCCATGCTAGCTGTGCCCTCTTTATGGTCAGGCCTCTTCATTTACACCTCGCTGGTTAGCTTAACTTAGCATACAGGCTTTAGAGCCATGCTAGCTGTGCCCTCTTTATGGTCAGGCCTCTTCATTTACACCTCGCTGGTTAGCTTAACTTAGCATACAGGCTTTAGAGCCATGCTAGCTGTGCCCTCTTTATGGTCAGGCCTCTTCACTGCTGTTCCAAAGTGCTCTATCCATGAGGTTCTGTGCTTTCGGTGACACTAGGACTGCCAGCTGACAGCGCCGCCGGGGGAACGCGTCTTTGTGACCCAGAGCGGCCTCATGCGTCTGTCTGCCGCCTCACGGGAGGATTCTGGGAAATACACCTGCCTGGTGGACGTCAGCCTGGACGGCAGGACGTACACCGCTGCTCGCAGCATCCGGCTGACTGTCGACAAGAGTGTGTTATTGTTGTTGTTATTATTGTTATTATTATTATTATTATTATTATTATTATTATTATTATTATTATTATCGCATCATAACGTGTTTTGTTCTCTGCTTTATTCTTTATTCTCTTCAGACATCACAGAAACACTGATCGTAGAGCCGCTGGTGGTTTACCCTCAACAGGAAGTGGTGATGGTTGAAGAAGGTAAGTAACACTCTAACAGTGTATAACCACTGCCATAGAAACACACACACACACTCACACACTCTCTCACACACTCACACACACACACACTCGCTCTCACACACTTAAACACAAACTCACACACACCATCAAGAAGTGACACCGCACACTCACTCACTCACTCTCACACACACACGCGCACGCACGCACACACACGCTCACACACTCTCTCACACACACACACACACACATAGAAACACACACACACACACACACACACACACACACACACACACACACACACACACACACACACACACACACTGTCAGGTGTGAGTCACCTGCTGTCGCCTCTTACTGGTGTCCTGTTTTCTATTCTGTTTTAAATAATCAGCCTAGTAGTTTGTTCAGCTGTGATATACTTTAATGAGATGTTGATTAATATGCACTGTCCCTGGTCAAATAAAACATAATAATAATAATAATAATAATAATAATAATAATAATAATAATAATAATAATAATAACTGCAGGCAGGAAGGCGGAGCTCGGCTGCTTCGCCTACATCGGCTTCAGCGACGACGAGGAGACTCTGATGTACTGGACCGTGAACGAGAACCACACGGACGAGATCCAGGAACTGGAAGTCTCCTTGAGCGTGTGAGTGTGTCTGCTTCCTCTTAATGTTCCTGCTTCCTGTCAGAGTTCCTGCTTCCTGTCAGTGTGTCTGCTTCCTGTTAATGTCCCTGCTTCCTGTTAATGTCCCTGCTTCCTGTTAATGTCCCTGCTTCCTGCCAGCGTTCCTGCTTCCTGTTAATGTCCCTGCTTCCTGTTAATGTTCCTGCTTCCTGTCAGAGTTCCTGCTTCCTGTCAGTGTTCCTGCTTCCTGTTAATGTCCCTGCTTCCTGTCAGAGTTCCTGCTTCCTGTCAGAGTTCCTGCTTCCTGTTAATGTCCCTGCTTCCTGTCAGAGTTCCTGCTTCCTGTCAGAGTTCCTGCTTCCTGTCAGTGTTCATTAGGTCATTAGGTTCATGCACACGTGGTCAACGATAATCTCACGAGAGCGAGGCGGCCGTCAAGCAAACACCACGTGTTGGAGAAAATCCTTATTTTATGTGTAGTTGTAATACTTAACGCTGGATTGTTGACTATTAGTCTCATGTTTGATCTAAAAACATATTTTGTGTGGTTGATAATAATAAATCGTATTTATCCAACACATATCTAAACCAGTAGTAATGTATTTCACAGGCAGACAAAAAGAACAAAGGATGCAGCTACACACACATTTCTACATAAATATATATTTACAAACACGTATGATTAAATCCAAACGTGATCTGTAAACTACAAGTAGACAAAAGATCGGAACTAACAGGAAGTCATTTTTTCTGTGACTTCCTGTTAGTTCCGATCTTTTGTCACAGACAGACACTATTTTCATTCTTGGTTGATTTATGAGCCGACTGACTGACTGACTGACTGATTGACTGATTGATTGATGATTGATTGATTGATGATTGATTGACTGGTTGACTGGTTGACTGTCCCGTCCCTTTAGTTTTCCCAGAAGAGGCCGGGTGTACGGCCGCTCCACTCTGTCCATCTCCAAAGTCCTTCCTCAGTTCCTGAATGTCTCGATCCGCTGCTGCGTCATGAACTCAGCTGGGTCTAATTTTGGCGAAGTGTGGCTTCAACAAGGTATTTATTCTTCTTCTCTTCTTCTTCTCTTCTATTAAATGTTACACTAATGTGCAGGAAATATCAAAGACAAAATCGACCCTGAGGTATGGAAGCCCTGATAAATTAATTTCCACTGTGTTGTCAGGTTAATTTCTATGTTTGTCGTTGTAATACACATTCTGGCCACTAGAGGCTGCCCCATGTTTTCTCCATGCATTTTAAACACACGGTACTTGTGTGTTAGTTATGTAAATACAAAACTCACCTGGAAGAAAATATGAATGATTTTGGTCCAATTTAAAAGAAAAAAAACTCACACTTTCATACTTTTAACCCTCAAAAATGTATTTGTAAACAATCCTTTTGAAAACCAAAGCGTTGATCTATAATTGAACCCCAACAGCACAGACTCCCTTTTTTTATGTTTTTTGCTTTTTTGACGGTAAACTTAAAAACATTTCTCAAATCATATTTACACTTTGGAAAAAATCCTTCGTGCAGATTCTGAAGCTCAAAGAGAAAAGATTGTTTATACGTGTGTTCTCTACCTGAATGTTTTAAACAGTGTTCTCTACCCGAATGTTTTAAACAGTGTTCTCTACCCGAATGTTTTAAACAGTGTTCTCTACCCGAATGTTTTAAACAGTGTTCTCTACCCGAATGTTTTAACACTTGGAGGTCTGGTGGTCAATTTCTTGATTTTTCTTGATTTTACATACTTTTTAAATTCCCCTTTTTAAAGTCACTAGCATATGATACAAAATCATGTGTTGTATATCAAAAAATACAGAACAATCTCAGCTATCTATATAATGAGGCACCATTGTACCAAAGGCACAAGTGTAAATATGAAAATATGACTAAAGCTGAAAAATTGAATCTTGATTTTGGAAATGTCTCATATTTGTTGTGAAAACATAACTTTACTCCGGTGGGATATCGGTTTTGGTGATGGAAATTGGTTTACCAAAAGGTCTTAGGTTCACAAAAGCAGTGGAATATATGAATAAAATGGTAGACACATGTAATTTAATGTCTAAAAAAAATTATTATTATATGGTGGGGATGATGAGCTGTGGCTGGCTTTGCGGCCTGCTAGGTGATGTGTTCAGGCAGGCAGACGGACAGGGAGGCTGCTGCAGCGATGCTGCATGTTGTCCTCTGGACCCTCACAGCTCTGAATCCACTCTGTAAAATACATTAATACAGTCAGTATGAGTTCACTGTAAGAAAGTTAACGTGATAGAGACAACAGTTGATTATGCCCCGTTTAGTCATATATACGGATGATAACAGCCAACACGGCACTATTTACCGACGTGCTAATCGCTCGTAGCTCTCGTCAACACACGTTATTTACTGTCTTACAAACATATAATGGAGGTCCAACACTACTGGTCGTACTATGTTCACTGTAAGAAAGTTAACGGTGATAGAGACAACAATTGATTATGCCCCGTTTAGTCATATATACGGATGATAACAGCCAACACGGCACTATTTACCGACGTGCTAATCGCTCGTAGCTCTCGTCAACACACGTTATTTACTGTCTTACAAACACATAATGGAGGTCCAGCACTACTGGTCGTACTATGTTCACTGTAAGAAAGTTAACGTGATAGATTCAACAATTGATTACTCACCGTTCAGTCTCACAGAAACGCTGTGGCCAGCTATCTGGCCCGTTAGCTCCGGCTAGCTCCTTGTTAGTGAATCCTTCAGCTCTGAAGCTGCGCCGTCTGTCCCCTCCAATATAGCTCTGCTCAGGACTCTTTGCTTGGCACCTTCTTACTCACAGTGAAGCTTTGCACGCCTCATGTCCATGTTTAGATGCTCAGACGCGGAAGTGGAAACCATATCTATCCGCCAGATTTTTAACCATATTTATGTGACGTATTATTGTGATGATATAATTTTATTAAACATTTAGACACCTGGTGTAACGCTTCGACGCGGGCGCCGACCTCAGAGGGTTAAACAGTGTTCTCTACCCGAATGTTTTAAACAGTGTTCTCTACCCGAATGTTTTAAACAGTGTTCTCTACCCGAATGTTTTAAACAGTGTTCTCTACCCGAATGTTTTAAACAGTGTTCTCTACCCGAATGTTTTAAACAGTGTTCTCTACCCGAATGTTTTAAACAGTGTTCTCTACCTGAATGTTTTAAACAGTGTTCTCTACCCGAATGTTTTAAACAGTGTTCTCTACCCGAATGTTTTAAACAGTGTTCTCTACCCGAATGTTTTAAACAGTGTTCTCTACCTGAATGTTTTAAACAGCCGGCCTCCTCCTCCTCCTCCTCCTCCTCCTCCTCCTCTTCCTCCTCCTCCTCTTCCTCCTCCTCTCTGCAGCCGACCACAGCCTCCTCTACAGCACAGTGGCCCTCTTCCTCTCCTCCTCGCTGGCCGCTCTCCTCCTCCTCTTCATCGTGCTCTTCTTCAGGGTGGACGTGGTGTTGGCCCACAGGAAGCTGCTGAGTCGTTTCTCCACAGGAGGTTGGTTGTGTTGCCTCTGGGTCTCTTGTTGTTGTTGTTGTTGTTGTTGTTTTCTTCACGCTCAGCCGTCGTCTCTCCTCAGCTCCCGACGGGAAGCGCTACGACGCCTTCGTGAGCTTCCTGCCGCCCGGCGGCCCGAGTTCAGCCGAGCTGGCGGGCCTCGCCCTGCAGGCGCTGCCCGAGCACCTGGAGCGGCGGCACGGCTACTCGCTGTTCATCAGGGGGCGGGACGACTGTCCCGGGGAAGGTCAGGACCCCACAACCCTCTGTCAGCACCACGGCCCGAGTGTTAGAACGATCTCCGCAACCACAAAGTCCATTACATTCATTTGAATTGCTAAAATGCCGTAACCCTTGTGAGATGAGGCCTGTGATTAAAATAATCGTTAAGTTTAATTATTTACCTAAACTCCCGAACTTGCCGTGGCGATTGTAACGTTTCACTAAAACCTTGATAAGTTCCGTTACAACGTCTGATCTCAGATGTTCATAGTTATGATCAAAATACCGTTTAAAAGTTGTTGTTTTTTTGCAGATATACATTTTTCCCCCAAGACTTTGCTGGAAAAATACATATAAACAAACACAAGTATTGGAATTAATTTGGGGTTCCTACGACGACTCAAACACAGGGGAAAAGAGGTCTTTGGGTTTTAAAAGGTTCTTCAGGTCCTTCTTGGTTCTCACTAAAACACGTCGTGCAGAGGTTGACCCGCAGTCACTCCTTCCTCACGTCCGCCTCATGTTGTGTGTTGCTGTGATTGCAAACTTAAATCTAATATTTCCTATACTGCTGAAAAGAAAAGAAAAGGAAAAAGAAAAAGAAATATTATGTAAACGTCATCAATTCTTTTCAAAGCTTCCCATAGATGGAGAAAGTCAATCAGGATATTACAGGCCCGGCCCGTTAGTGTCACTTATGTACAATTAGTAGTTAGGAAGCATTTAAGGGGGATTATCGACATAAATGAAATGCAATAGCAATATTCTTTACTGTAAATTCATCTGAAAATACGAAGCGTGAGCTGAGTGAGCCGTTTCAATCCTCTTCACGGAGTCCGCCATGTTTCTGTGGGACGTTTCTGTTTTCTTTTCTGCATCGGCCTTCTGCAACCTCACCACTAGATGTCACCACATCCTCCACACTGGTGCTTCCAGCATGTTGAATGCAGGACTTTGACTTTGAGTATTTTTACACTGTGGTATTTTTTAATGCAGTACAAGTATGTGAGTATTATCAACAACAAATACTTAAAGTACTCAATGCAGAATTACCATTTCAGAGTAAAACAGGATTTTAGTTATTGAAGCATGTGTTTGTTTCTTTAATGTTCTGATAAAGGTTGGACTTTATACACTGCTGGGTACTTTGATTCATCATCAAACATCACAATGTATTAGTTGTTTATTATTTGTATTATTAATACATCATCATACATCATAATATATTAGTTTTGTATTATTTGTATTAATAGTATGAGTCTACAAAGTAACTAAAGCTGTCAGAATAAATATAGTGCAGTTTAAAAAAAGTACCACATTTCTCTGTGAGATAAAATAGACGTTAAAGTATAAAGAAGCACAACATGGAAATACCCAAGTACAAGTACCTCAAGGTTGTACCTAAGTACATTTATTTATTTACTTTCTACCACCATTGGCACACATTTTGTTCAGCTGTAGTTTTAATTATATTTAATTTCAGTTAATAAACTCATTGTTATTTGACAAGAAGCAAAACCATGTTGTTTTCAGTCTGACTGCTTCTTCCTGTCCTGTGGTTAATCTCTTCCAGCGATGCATGATGTCATCGCCGCTACGGTGCGCACATGCCGCAGACTGATAATCATCCTGTCACCTGCGGTGAACTCTTCCTCCTCCTCCTCCTCCTCCTCCTCCTCCTCCGAGGCGCCTTTAGGAGACGACCAGAACCAGCTGAGCTACGAGCAGAAAGTCGGCCTCTACGACGCTTTGACCCAGAACGACCCGCGAGTGATTCTGGTGGAGATCGGTAAAGACGGGCCTATATTATAGATTATATATATTATATATATAATATAATATATTTTACATTTTATTTATAAATATACATAATATTTATATAGCTATATAATATATATATATATATATATATATATATATATATATATTATATTTCTATATATATTATAAATATAATATATACATATATATATATATATATATTATAAATATAATATATATATATTATATATATATATTATTATATATTTTACATTTTATTTATAAATATACATTATTTTTATATCTATATATAACATATATAGATATAATATATAAATATATATGTATATTATTATATATATACAGTATACTCATATTATATATATATTATATATATATAATATATATCTATATATATTATATATATATAATGTATATTTATAAATTAAATGTAAAATATATAATATTATATATATATATAATATATATCTATATATATATATTATATATATATATATAATAAATTTAGATATAATATCTATATCTATATATATTATATCTATATCCATATATAGATATAATATATAAATATATATATATATATGATATAGATATATATATATATATATATATATATATATATATATCATATATAATATATGTATATATAATATATGTATATAATATATATTATACATATATATTTGTTGTGTCCTCTGCAGGTGGTCCGGTGGACTACAGCGTCCTGCCGGAGTCTCTGCGGTACATCCGCAGGAGACAAGGAGCTCTGCAGTGGAAGAGAAGTTCCCTCCGAACCAACAAGTTCACCAAGTTGCGCTCAAACAGAAACTTCTGGAAGAAGCTGCGGTACCACATGCCCCCGGTGCCCGTGGGGAGACTCCAGACCGCCGTCTAGACCCCCCGACCAGCGGTCCATTTGTACTCGATCCAAAGGGTCGCGGACCCGATGAGTAAAAAACAGACGTCTCCGGAGAGCGAAGAAGAAAGCTGCATTTAAAAGACGACATTTAACACGGGTTTACCGCTGCAGGTGATTCTCTCTGCGTAATATGTGACGACAACTCAGCTGTGAGTTGTACTTTGCACAAATATTGTCTCAAACAAAGGCTCTGAACCGAGACCCACATGGGTTGTTGTGCTCGTTGTACCTCTTTCCTGGAAGTCTTTGCTTCTTTATGTGACATGTGGGAACCAGACGGCGTCCCTGAGGCATGTCTTATAACTGTTAGTCATCATCACCGGATCTATGTAACAGCAAACTAAACAACATGTGCAATCAGGCCAGACGTCTGCTGGATGATGGAATACCAAACAGGAATACTTTCCAAATGTTGCACAGATAGCAGAGTTCCCCGAACTCTCGTCTCCAGGCTCTTCAGAATAAAGTCCTCCCATCGGGCTGCTGGACGAGATGCAAAAGATGACGTGACTCATGCAGGAAACACCGAGGCGGGAGGACAACGTGCCGGACATTATCAAAAGGGAGTTCAACGTTGTTCAGCCGACAGCCAGATGAGGACCAGTCTTTCTACGTTGTGTGAACACCGCACGCTTTGTGGGATCGTTTCTCTGGACGTGATGGAAACTTCTGGACATAATCAGGTCAAAGACGTTTTTTGAGTGGATTTGGCTGATTACACCTCCATCAGAACGGCGTTGGCTCGTGGAGACAGTGACACACAATCTCAAATACTCTGCGACGCACCCAAACCTCCACCGAGGTTTAATCAGCCAAAGGGACACCAAATGACCACAAAGGGACACCAAATTATTACAAACAGACACAAAATGACAATAACGAGACCAAAAAAAACTCCAAAGAGGCACAAAAAGACCACAAAGAAAAACAAAACAACTCCAAAGAGATACAACATGACCACAATGAGACATTAAAAGACTATTATGACACACACAAAAACTCCAAAGAGACACAAAATGACTCCAAAGAGACACAAGATGACTACAAAGAGACATAAAACGACTACAAAGAGACACAAAATGACTACAAAGAGACACAAAATGACTACAAAGAGACATAAAACGACTACAAAGAGACACAAAATGACTACAAAGAGACACAAAATGACTACAAAGAGACATTAAACGACTACAAAGAGACACAAAATGACTACAAAGAGACATTAAACGACTACAAAGAGACACAAAATGACTACAAAGAGACATTAAACGACTACAAAGAGACACAAAATGACTACAAAGAGACATAAAACGACTACAAAGAAGAAGAAAAAAAGACTACAAAGAGACACAAGACGACTACAGAGTGACACAAAACGACCACAAAGAGATACAAAATGTTCCTGTGGTCTCCAGCACCTCCATCACGAGACAAGCTCAGACATAATCGCGCTGCCGGAGAGATTCTAAGAATCTTGCATCAACATTTCCTGTTCAGTCTTTCAGAGAAACGACCGGCTCTCTTATCTCCGCCACTGAGTCTCAGGCATCCTGCTCCTTTACTTCTGCCTTTTTCTTATCACCTGTTTTCTCATTTTTCATTTTTTATAAATAAATATTTATGTCACAGTTTGTTTTTTTGCTGGCTCCAAACATGTTTTCATTAATAAAATGACATTTAGTCTAAAACCGAAGGTTTAAATCAACTTCTCTCAGGACGCCAGTCAGAGCGCTCAGCGGGACCTGGAAGGTGTTTCATACGTTAAATACATTAAATACTCTAGTTTCAAGTCTTCTTCAATACAGCATGATGTTCATTTAGTAAATTATGCTCCATTTAAATTCAAACAGACCATAAAGCAGGGCACGTTTTAGGGCGGGGCTAAAGGTGATTGACGTGTAGGCGTCTCTACGTCGCTCCTCCTCAGTCCATAAAGGGTCACTTCCTGTTCACTGGTTGCAAAACATCCAAGATGGCGACGGCATGCTGAACTCAAAGCGTCAACAAACCAACGGGTGACGTCACGACGACCACGCCCACTTCTACACAGTTAGTTCAGACTACACATCCTCTGAGTTTTTGGGCTCTCTATTGTCTGTTTTTAATATCTCCATTCCAGACAACGTGATTGGCTGATGCCTTCACCGCCTCGTTCCAACCAAAGATATGGTACTAATATTAACAAGTAATAAAAGCAACAATTTAGAAAGAATTACATGACCCTCTATCATCCTAGTGCAGTATTATTGTGTGTATTCCTGCACCAGAATACCTGAAAAGACTCTCTGGTCGAGCAGGTGAGGTTATTTAAGCATAATCATATTTATTTTTCAACACTCAAAATGCAACCGTATGTGTGTGTGTGTGTGTGTGTGTGTGTGTGTGTGTGTGTGTGTGTGTGTGTCTCTCTCATGTCTCTCTGGATTGACTGCTATGAACTCGACAGCCGCACTGACGCACAATCTGCTTCTCTAGAACATCGTGACGGGTGAAGTGTTCCGCTCTGTTCCAGAAGGTTCCGCCACACCAGAGAGACAAACATCTGAAGCCCAGAATCACCGCACGACGTCTCATCTGTTGTCTCATGAGAGACGACGGCCTCTGACCAACAGGAAATACATTGAGTTTCATAACTTATTCATATCTCATTTCCTCCGCACAAGGTATTCAAACACAACTGAGTTCCTTTTCGACTCCTCTTCATCATCTCTCTCCCCAACTCCTTTCTCTTTCTATACTTCTCTCTCTCTCATGAACAATGGGACTCTGCAGCATTAGAGCTTCTGAAGACAAGAGTCTCCACCTCCCTCAGTTCCCGCCATCATCACAGCTCACCTTCTTTACCCTCTTTCCTTTACCATACATTCCTCCATCCCTTCCCCTCCATCCCTTCATCCCTTTCCTCCATCCTTTCCCCTCCATCCCTTCCCCTTCATCCCTTTCCTCCATCCTTTCCCCTCCATCCCTTCCCCTTCATCCCTTTCCTCCATCCCTCCATCTCTTCCCCTCCATCCCTTCCCCTCCATCCCTTCATCCCTTCCCCTCCATCCCTCCATCCTTTCCCCTCCATCCCTTCCCCTTCATCCCTTCCCCTCCATCCCTTCCCCTCCACCCCTTCATCCCTTCCCCTTCATCCCTTCCCCTCCATCCCTCCATCCTTTCCCCTCCATCCCTTCCCCTTCATCCCTTTCCTCCATCCTTTCCCCTCCATCCCTTCCCCTTCATCCCTTCCCCTCCATCCCTTCATCCCTTCCCCTCCATCCCTTTCCTCCATCCCTCCATCTCTTCCCCTCCATCCCTTCCCCTCCATCCCTTCATCCCTTCCCCTCCATCCCTTCATCCCTTTCCTCCATCCCTTCCCCTCCATCCCTTCATCCCTTCCCCTCCATCCCTTCATCCCTTTCCTCCATCCTTTCCCCTCCATCCCTTCCCCTTCATCCCTTTCCTCCATCCTTTCCCCTCCATCCCTTCCCCTTCATCCCTTTCCTCCATCCCTCCATCTCTTCCCCTTCATCCCTTCCCCTTCATCCCTTTCCTCCATCCCTCCATCTCTTCCCCTCCATCCCTTCCCCTCCATCCCTTCATCCCTTCCCCTTCATCCCTTCCCCTCCATCCCTCCATCCCTTCCCCTCCATCCCTTTCCCTCCATCCCTTCATCCCTTCCCCTCCATCCCTTCATCCCTTCCCCTCCATCCCTCCATCCCTTCCCCTCCATCCCTTTCCCTCCATCCCTTCCCCTCCATCCCTTCATCCCTTCCCCTCCATCCCTCCATCCTTTCCCCTCCACCCCTTCCCCTTCATCCCTTTCCTCCATCCTTTCCCCTCCATCCCTTCATCCCTTCCCCTTCATCCCTTCCCCTCCATCCCTTCATCCCTTCCCCTTCATCCCTTCCCCTCCATCCCTTCATCCCTTCCCCTCCATCCCTCCATCCCTTCCCCTCCATCCCTCCATCCTTTCCCCTCCACCCCTTCCCCTTCATCCCTTTCCTCCATCCTTTCCCCTCCATCCCTTCATCCCTTCCCCTTCATCCCTTCCCCTCCATCCCTTCATCCCTTCCCCTTCATCCCTTCCCCTCCATCCCTCCATCCTTTCCCCTCCATCCCTTCCCCTTCATCCCTTTCCTCCATCCTTTCCCCTCCATCCCTTCATCCCTTCCCCTTCATCCCTTCATCCCTTCCCCTCCATCCCTTCATCCCTTCCCCTCCATCCCTTCATCCCTTCCTCTTCATCCCTTCCCCTCCATCCCTTCCCCTCCATCCCTTCCCCTCCATCCCTTCATCCCTTCCCCTCCATCCCTTCATCCCTTCCTCTTCATCCCTTCCCCTCCATCCCTTCCCCTCCATCCCTTCCCCTCCATCCCTTCATCCCTTCCCCTTCATCCCTTCCCCTCCATCCCTCCATCCCTTCCCCTCCATCCCTTTCCCTCCATCCCTTACCCTCTCCAACATTTGCATCCCACCTTAACGTACTGCTATCTGTTGACTTTATTTGAACTTGTATTGTATATTCTACTGTAGATTTAATTGTAATTATTTATGCTCCCCGTTATTGCACTCTGTTTATTGTTAAATGTTTAATGTTAAATGTTAAATGTATGCACCTTCCACCAGGACAAATTCCTTGTATGTGAAAACATACATGGCAACAAATGGTTCTTGTTCTGACTCTTACCGGCCATCCCCTGTTTAAGTGAAATGTGCCATGTTGTGACATGCAGCTTCTACAGAAAGTCAATGTTTATGCATTGCCGGCTGTCCCGCAACAGAAAATGAGCTGTTATGAAGAACTTACACCGTCATCCAATCCCTGCATTGGAAAGCACTCTCCCACCTCTACTCCGTCATTTCATAGCACGGCTCTTCCCGTCTGCTTCTGACTGAGCGGGAATCTCTGTTTGTTGTGTTGTTGCCATGACTTCATTTGAGTCTCCAGTTAAGAGGAATCCTGTTATTCAGGAATAGATGGCTGTGCCAGAAGGGCAGTGAACGCACAGTCACACAATAACACTGGTATGTTGGTGTTGGCCACTGAGCCGACGGGTTGGGCGTCACATGCGGTCGCCTCCGTTCTTATGGGAGCAGAGGGAGTATAATCTAGTTTGATTCTACATTCAATGAACTTGCCTTGTGAAAATTGGTGCAGAAATAAAGCCAGTGAATAAAAAGCACACAGTACATTGTGTATTTACACAACAATGGCACATACTTGCTGAAGCATTATGTCTATTATCTACAGCAGGAAGTCTTACTGTTCAATGCAATTATTCAACCTAACTGTGTATTTCTTATGAGAGAAGAACATGCATTATGCATAGCAACAAAACATATTAACTAAAAAGCATAATGTAACATATACACGTAACGTTACAACGTATAAATGTAATGTTACAACGTATCATTGTAACGGTATAATGTATAAATGTAACGTTACAACGTAGAAATGTAAGGTTATAACGTATAAATGTAACATTATAACATATAAATGTAACGTTAATGTATAAATGTAACGTTTTAACATATAAATGTAGCGTTACAACGTAGAAATGTAGCGATACAACATATAAATGTAACGTTATAACATACAAATGTAACATTACAACATATAAATGTAACGTTACAACGTATAAATGTAGCGTTACAACGTATAAATGTAATGTTACAAACGTATCATTGTAACGGTATAATGTATAAATGTAACGTTACAACGTAGAAATGTAAGGTTATAACGTATAAATGTAACATTATAACATATAAATGTAACGTTAATGTATAAATGTAACGTTTTAACATATAAATGTAGCGTTACAACGTATAAATATAACATTATAACATATAAATGTAACGTTAATGTATAAACGTAACGTTAATGTATAAACGTAACGTTTTAACATATAAATGTAGCGTTACAACGTAGAAATGTAGCGATACAACATATAAATGTAACGTTATAACATACAAATGTAACATTACAACATATAAATGTAGCGTTACAACGTAGAAATGTAACGTTATAACATAGAAATGTAACGTTATAACATAGAAATGTAACATTACAACATAGAAATGTAACGTTATAACATACAAATGTAACATTACAACATATAAATGTAACGTTAACATAGAAATGTAACATTACAACATAGAAATGTAACGTTATAACATAGAAATGTAACATTACAACATAGAAATGTAACGTTATAACATAGAAATGTAACATTACAACATAGAAATGTAACATTAACAGAAATGTAACATTACAACATAGAAATGTAACGTTATAACATAGAAATGTAACATTACAACATATGAATGTAACGTTAACATAGAAATGTAACATTACAACATAGAAATGTAACGTTATAACATAGAAATGTAACATTACAACATAGAAATGTAACGTTATAACATAGAAATGTAACATTACAACATAGAAATGTAACGTTATAACATAGAAATGTAACATTACAACATATGAATGTAACGTTATAACATAGATGTAGCGTATATAAATAACAACCGTCCCTTGTAGATTTTCTTCCATAACAATTACAACTAAGGTAACAGGCATGTTTACTGTGGGTTTCATACAGGACACAGACAGTAATTATACCTCGTAACAATCAATAACTTGCTCTTCAACCTGAACAAACTCACCGTAGCTGTGGTTTGCAGAAGCGTAACAACACCAACATGTTTCTGGTCACTGGGTTGACGTCACAGATCAGATACACAGGTTTTCAAAACACTACCCAAAACCTGTTAGAGTTGAATTGAGTCTCTCCCAGCACTCCCTCCTCCACATCCCCTATATTAGCATTCATGATGTGCATGCTGCAGGTATGTGGCCAGTCGGGTCAGTTAGGGAGAAGCACCCACTGCCGAGTTTTCCCATGTTTTTCGTCGCTCAATAAAGGCGATGGTCGATCCAGTTGTCTTGCTGGGGAACAACACAGGGAGACAGCTTGGCTCCAAACACAATATGTCCATCTATTCATGCGGTATGCATACACTGAGGAGAGAGAATATGACTGTGTTTCAGACCATATATTGGAGTTAGGTCAACATGTTGATGACACGGCGGCGTACAAGCTGTGTCTTGTTCTGTTACCTTACAGCAAGCTGTCCGCTGACATGTCATGTCAATATGTATTGTTTGCCATGCAAAGGAGCGTAGACGAGTCATGAAGGGACTCCCTCCGCCCTTCTTACGCTCTACGCATCGGTTATTATATTTCCTCGGTATTCTGAATCGGACACCGCTGCCAACACAGGGCATGCCTCGGCATTTTCCAGTGAATTTTGTGTGAGGGAAATAAGTGGGAGAGGGGAGGGTGAATGGTGTGTGTGTGTGTGTGTGTGTGTGTGTGTGTGTGTGTGTGTGTGTGTGTGTGTGTGTGTGTGTGTGTGTGTGTGTGTGTGTGCGCGCTCTCTTTCCTTTCTCTCCCGTGATGCTGCTCTCTCGCTCTGCAGAGCTCAGTGATGAGCAGAGAGATATAAAGCAGGTGGAGCAGCAGAGTGAGTGAAGCGCCTCTGCAGCCGCCACACGCTCTCCAAAGGTAAGCGTGCGCTTTCATTCGCCCTCCGTGTTTATTTGCACACGGCAGTGAGCTGTGAAGCTACACGGTACGTTTTCTTTATGGTTATTTGTCCAGTGAACTGCTAAACAAGACAGAACTTCACAATATGTAATCACTTCAATGACACATTAGTTTTGTTTACGTGATGTATTTTTAAATCCACTCATTCTTTCATAAAGGGAAGTCTCATACTAACAGTGGCTTTTAGGCTTGGTTATTTGATTTCCATATTGTGTTTTTATGGACCGTCATCTTGTTTGTTTATTACTTCATAAAACATGCAAGAATTTAAAACCATTGAGGATTATTTAGGCTCTGAATGACTTTTAGTGAAACTTAGTTGTTTCTTTTTATGTGATTTTTTTTCAATGCTTTTTTTTCTCTTCTTTTTTTTTTTGCAGTTTAGTTTTTTAAGTCTGTTATTTTTGTTTTCATGCGCCGCCATCTTGGACAGGATCTCCTCATCCCCAGTTTTTCTAAACTTAACCAAGTAGTTTTGCAGCATTGTGTTGTTTTGTTACGTTGTTTGTATCGTTAACTTTGTGTTCCAAACTGTTCCAAACTGCGACCTTTATTTGAAACGTAGTTGAGAAAGTAGTTGAGTTGAAAGGGAGCATCTTTTTAAAGGAGGCCGGCTGGACTGAAGCATGCAGGACGTCACTCGCAGAATCAATAACTTCTTTTAAATCACTTTTTAAAAACCAATTTTTATAGAATTGCTTTTAAGTGATGTCGTCCTTTTATGATCTATTATGCAGTTATTTTGTTCCCCTGTTTTTGTTTGTATATTTTATTTATTTGTTTGTTTGTTTTCTATTGCATTTGCTCATTTTGGTTATTTGTTTGGTTTTGTTGTATTCATTGCCTTTATGGTCCTTTTTGTTTACCGATATTTAAGCACCAAGCTATTTGTAGGCTTCTGCTCGAAAATTGCATCGCCAAACTAAAAAAGGTGTATCTCTGCAACCACTAGGGCTATTTCAAGTTAATGTTTATTATGCCAGATAATGAGTCCATGGTTACACAGAATTTATTTGGCGCTTGAACTCCGCGAGGAGATTGAGATCGCGCTGTGTTTGCCCTGAGCGGCAGAGTCCAGACTGGTGGTGGTGGCTGAGGTTCTGCTGGAGTTGCTGGAGAAGCCGATGGGGTGCTGAATCTGAGCAGGTGGATGGTGCTGGGGAGGCGGCGGGTCCCATGTGACGGCAGCAGGACGCTAGAGGCGGAGAAAGAGAACATTTAAAGGAGATGGCAGCGAGCTGATAGGATAGCGAGGAGGGCGTGACTCTGCGCTATTGGCTGGGCGCACCGGCTGCTGAACAGCTGGTAGAGTCTGACGCTCCTGACCTCCTGACGGGGACGTCCGGTATGACGTGCTGCTGGTGAGGGACGTATGAGTGAAAGTGAGGGGGTTGTCTTCCTGTCTGAACTTACGCTAGAGCTTCATTTGAATACTTTTGGTGTTATAATAAACAAGTATAATGTGAGATTTTGTTCAGATGTGTAAATATCAGTCTATATGTTACTGGTTAAGAGGAAATGAAGAAGACACACCGCCTAGAAAAAAAGCACTTTCAGGATGATTATTTCTTTGAAATGAGGCATTCGTAAGGTCTAAACTTCTCCCAAATCATAACTCAATATGTGAACATTCTCTCTGCAAAGGTTGACTTTGATACAGTGAAGCAGAACAAAGTTAGAGGGTTTAGAACAGAGAACATTCAGGCGAGGTCTCAAATGAGCATTTGGGGACATTTGGGCACATTGGGGCACATTTTGTACCAAACCATATATTTCACTTGTGTATTACTTATATTGATCAATACATTCAAATACAGCATTTCTTTAAGGAATTATGATTTTTTTAAATGAATTATGAATTATGATTTGTTTAATGAATTATGATTTTATGATTTTTTTAATTCATAAAACAACCTATATATTTCCCATTAAAATAAAACAAGCACACACATTAACTGAATGAACAGATTTAATTTCAAACTGTAAAAACACAGTAATAAACAAAGTATAACAACAATACTTTTTATAATTTTATGATTATCTTTCTTTCAGGTTTCTTTCGTTTAAGTTTTTCGTTAAATGGCTTACTGATCATTGTAGCAAAGGCTTTGGTGTTTAATTTGATGTGCAACATTAATATATTTTCTTGTGATTTATATATATTTTTTGCAATAAATTAAAAAAGGCCCATTAATGGGCCTATGGAGTTTAAAAGGTTAATATATGTATGACTATGCTTTGCTTCTCTTTAGAGCACTTTGTAAACTTTGTTTTTAAAGGTGCTATATAAATGAAGTTATTATTATTATTATTATTACTAATCGCCTCCTGTTGAACATTTCCTGAAGGACGTTTTTTCACAGTTGCTGATATCTTATGGGAAATCTTATTTCGTGATCAGAGTTCTCTGCAGGAGGAAGTGAGGGAGATCAGATCTGTGTCCACGCTGCTGCGCTTCACTTCCTCTGTATTCATGACATCTATTGCACTTCTCTCCATCCTGTCCGAGGACAGAGGATGTCCACTGTAAAGGATTGTAAAGGGTGTCGCGCTATACCAGTAAAAGATGAAACATTGATATCATGTTAATGATACACATGTCGATAATATCAAGCATAATAATATAACACAGCGCCTCTTAAACCGTTTTAGTTACAGATTCTCTCCACAGCCCGACACTCGTATGTTGCATGTAATACATATTTTTTTAAAGAGACAAAACGCACAATAATAATGACTAAATTCTTTTGGCCACAATATTCATGAGTGAAAATCTGATTTTGTGACAGCCCCTATAAGGATTATTTAATATGTATTATTCATTATTATGATTTTTTTAATTTATTTAATTTTAAATTATTATTATGATTTTTCATTTAGTTGTAGCTCAATGCAGCACGCGGTCGCTTGCTGACCTCTGTGGCTCCAACCAGAAGTTGTGTTACATCACACTCAGACATGTCATGAGTTAACATGAACTAAAAATACAAAGTACCAAGAAATCTAATCTCACATCCTGCTGCCGTCATGGAGGCCTGACGGAGAACCTCCTACTCCACTTGTTTCTAACCTGCCGTGATGTTATCGTTCTGTGAGGAAGAGGAAGAGGGCCTGTGAGGAAGAGGGCCCTGTGAGGAAGAGGAAGAGGGCCTGTGAGGAAGAGGGCCTGTGAGGAAGAGGAAGAGGGCCCTGTGAGGAAGAGGAAAAGGGCCATGTGAGGAAGAGGGCCCTGTGAGGAAGAGGAAGAGGGCCTGTGAGGAAGAGGGCCCTGTGAGGAAGAGGAAGAGGGCCTGTGAGGAAGAGGGCCTGTGAGGAAGAGGGCCTGTGAGGAAGAGGAAGAGGGCCTGTGAGGAAGAGGGCCTGTGAGGAAGAGGAAGAGGGCCCTGTGAGGAAGAGGAAGAGGGCCCTGTGAGGAAGAGGAAGAGGGCCATGTGAGGAAGAGGAAGAGGGCCTGTGAGGAAGAGGGCCCTGTGAGGAAGAGGAAGAGGGCCTGTGAGGAAGAGGGCCCTGTGAGGAAGAGGAAGAGGGCCCTGTGAGGAAGAGGAAGAGGGCCATGTGAGGAAGAGGAAGAGGGCCTGTGAGGAAGAGGGCCCTGTGAGGAAGAGGAAGAGGGCCTGTGAGGAAGAGGGCCCTGTGAGGAAGAGGAAGAGGGCCCTGTGAGGAAGAGGAAGAGGGCCTGTGAGGAAGAGGAAGAGGGCCCTGTGAGGAAGAGGAAGAGGGCCCTGTGAGGAAGAGGGCCCTGTGAGGAAGAGGAAGAGGGCCCTGTGAGGAAGAGGAAGAGGGCCTGTGAGGAAGAGGAAGAGGGCCATGTGAGGAAGAGGAAGAGGGCCCTGTGAGGAAGAGGAAGAGGGCCATGTGAGGAAGAGGGCCCTGTGAGGAAGAGGCAGAGGGCCATGTGAGGAAGAGGGCCCTGTGAGGAAGAGGGCCTGTGAGGAAGAGGAAGAGGGCCATGTGAGGAAGAGGAAGAGGGCCCTGTGAGGAAGAGGAAGAGGGCCCTGTGAGGAAGAGGGCCCTGTGAGGAAGAGGCAGAGGGCCATGTGAGGAAGAGGGCCCTGTGAGGAAGAGGAAGAGGGCCATGTGAGGAAGAGGAAGAGGGCCATGTGAGGAAGAGGAAAAGGGCCATGTGAGGAAGAGGAAGAGGGCCATGTGAGGAAGAGGGCCCTGTGAGGAAGAGGAAGAGGGCCCTGTGAGGAAGAGGAAAAGGGCCATGTGAGGAAGAGGAAGAGGGCCTGTGAGGAAGAGGAAGAGGGCCATGTGAGGAAGAGGAAGAGGGCCCTGTGAGGAAGAGGAAGAGGGCCATGTGAGGAAGAGGGCCATGTGAGGAAGAGGAAGAGGGCCATGTGAGGAAGAGGAAGAGGGCCCTGTGAGGAAGAGGAAGAGGGCCCTGTGAGGAAGAGGAAGAGGGCCATGTGAGGAAGAGGGCCTGTGAGGTGGAGGAAGAGGGCCCTGTGAGGAAGAGGAAGAGGGCCATGTGAGGAAGAGGGCCTGTGAGGTGGAGGAAGAGGGCCCTGTGAGGAAGAGGAAGAGGGCCCTGTGAGGAAGAGGAAGAGGGCCATGTGAGGAAGAGGGCCTGTGAGGTGGAGGAAGAGGGCCCTGTGAGGAAGAGGAAGAGGGCCCTGTGGAAGAGGAAGAGGGCCATGTGAGGAAGAGGGCCTGTGAGGTGGAGGAAGAGGGCCCTGTGAGGAAGAGGAAGAGGAAGAGGGCCCTGTGAGGAAGAGGAAGAGGAAGAGGGCCATGTGAGGAATTATTACATTATTATGTATTTAACTTGTGTTCTCTCTCTCTCTCTCTCTCTCTCTCTCCTCTCTCTCTCTCTCTCTCTCTCTCTCTCTCTCTCCCTCTCCCCCTCTCTCTCTCTCTCTCTCTCTCTCTCTCTCTTTCAGAAAATGGATTCCTCCCTTCTCCTCCTCGTGGTCATGGTGATGACCACGCCTGAGGGTTCAGGTAGGGATGCATTAAGGTGCATTAATGATCTGTTAGTGGAGCCCATGGACCACAGGTCCGTGTTGTAGAGCTGCTCATGCAGAGGAAGCTCTGTTGATGGACCAGTGTAGTGCAGGAAGATCTCCATCTCTGTTCAGTTCTACAGCCGTCACAATATCCAGAGTCCAGAGTGTAATGCTTCATGTCGCGTTTTACTGAAATCAAACGGTGTTTTGTTTCCGACTCGGTGTTAACAACATGTGGAGCTAGTTAAGCTCCTCCCATGAGATCAGGTTGAGAGAAGGTTGGATGGACAAAGTAACGCTGGACTTTCACCCAGGAGACCAAAGTCTGTGTTGATTTTGACTTATTTAAAATATCTTTTATGGGCTTTGCTTTTAAATATATCTTAAAAATGCTCTTGTTTTATTCTGTTCTGTAGCACTTTGAGATTGCTCAAATATAAAGTGCAATACAAATACAATGTATTATTATTATTATTATTATTATTTTACTACAGGTAGCGACATTACATTTAAAAGTGACTTACATGTTTTCTATACAGCGCAGACACAGCAACAGGGAGCACATTGGGGTTAAGTGTCTTGCTCAAGGACACTTGAAAGAGGGGCATGCTAACCACTGAGCCACAGAGCCAAAGTCTCCCTATCACATCACAAACATATTCTTTTAACCAAACTGAGTAGTTTTGTTGCGTGAATAAACCTAAAAACTGAGTAAATGTTGGAAGTTTATTTTGAAATAAACTCATACAGTGCGTGTGCGTGTGTGTGTGTGTGTGTGTGTGTGTGTGTGTGTGTGTGTGTGTGTGTGTGTGTGTGTGTGTGTGTGTGTGTGTGTGTGTTGAACAACGTTCACCAAAAAAAAGTTCTCTTCTCAGCATCTTATGCCATCTTTGTTGTCTTCGCTCTTGGTTCAGCCTGTAATGACTGCAGGCCCGGTCTAACCTGCACGCTTACATGTCCAGGAATGCACAATACCGGGTCTTTCACTTGTATCATCATCATCGTCATCATCATCTTCATCATCTTCTTCTCCCCCACGTGTTCAGGGTCGGCCGAGCCCGGATGTGTGGGCTTTGACGAGGAGTCGTACAACATTAGGGATGGGCAGTCGTTTTACCTTGAGCCCTACGCTCTGGAGAGCGATATGAACGACACCTTCACCTGGTTCAGAAAGAACAGCAAGAATAAGATTGAGAACATCACCGCCGACGAGACCGAGCGCGTCCATCACCACGGTGGAGCGCTCTTCATCTTGAACTCCCTCACTACGGACTCTGGTTTCTACACGGCACGGTAAGGACGCTCCCTCTGGATCACGTGGATCCCTCTGAGATGATCTGATTGTAATCACTTCTCTTCCAGGCAACACACCTCACTGGGCCGCTGTTACGAGCATTACGTCACCGTCAACGTCTTCGAAGCGAATAGCAGCAGACTCCTCTTCCCAAAGATAATGAACTCTGACAAGAATAAAAGGATCCTGTGTCCACTCCTGATCAAAAACACATGCGCAGCGTTGAATGGAAGCTTCACCTGGAACAAGGTACCTGTGGTTACAGCTGCACAGGTCTAACCTGGGCCTCCACCTGGTCCGCCGCCCGCCCTCCTTCCCACCATGTGTCGTATCTCTCTCTTTATGTGAAGTTGCTCTGAGTGTTGCATATTCACTCCGATGCATTTTCATTGCATTCGGTACAGACTACAAAAAGCGAGAATAGCGTCGTCATTGCACGTTTAATGTGTTGTATATTGTCGTGTTATTGCGACTGCGCTACATCATGTTCATGGGCTGCAACATTACCCCTGAAACTTGGAATTTGGAGCTGGGTATGACTTCACACCAGAGATGACTTAATGGGGTTTGATCCAGCTAGGTTGGCTGCTATTAGCATAGTTGCTGCTAAGAGCATAGTTGCTGCTATTAGCATAGTTGCTGCTATTAGAGTAGTTGCTGCTATTAGCATAGTTACTGCCATTAGTATAGTTGCTTCTATTAGCAAAGTTGCTGCTATTAGCATAGTTACTGCCATTAGTATAGTTGCTTCTATTAGCATAGTTGCTGCTATTAGCATAGTTACTGCCATTAGTATAGTTGCTTCTATTAGCATAGTTGCTTCTATTAGCATAGTTGCTGCTATTAACATAGTCACTGCTATTAACATAGTTACTGCTATTAACATAGTCACTGCTATTAACATAGTCACTGCTATTAACATAGTTACTGCTATTAACATAGTCACTGCTATTAACATAGTTACTGCTATTAACATAGTCACTGCTATTAACATAGTTACTGCTATTAACATAGTCACTGCTATTAACATAGTTGCTGCTATTAGCATAGTTGCTTTTATTAGCATAGTTACTGTGTGCATGACTGATTTAATAATAAAAAGTGTGTTACTACAACTTTGTTACTGTCGATGGGGTTCGTCCTTATTTGATTCCTTCTTTATTTCCCTCTTCAAATTACCGCACGCTTGGCGGCCCCTCCTGCAGGGCTCCAAACTCCTTGAAGGCCACAAAAACCACTTGTGGATTTACGAGGCCACCAAAGCCCACGAGGGCATCTACACGTGCACGTGTACTTGGATGCACTACGGCAAGGAGTACACATCGTCTGGCTCCAAGGCTCTGGAACTGGAAGGTGAGGGAGCATTTTCAGGTTTTTATGTACTATTACTGCTGATTTATAGAGAAAAAACATCCACATGTTTCTTGATGGATTATACATCCCACTGTGACGACTATCTTCAGTTTATACAGAACGCTAAGATAATACAGAACAATAAGATGTTTTAAAAGTTTGGCCAACATGTTAATTGACAGCTGTATATATATATATATATATATATATATATATATATATATATATATATATATATATATATATATATTAGTGCTGTCATATTAGCGCGTTATTAACGGCGTTAACGCAAACCAATTTTAACGCCGTCAATTTTATTAACGGCGTTAACGCATTTTAATTTTTCACACCGCCGCTTCCGGTGTGAACACGGCATAACGCTACCGTTTTTGAGGAGGTAGATTTTGAGGAGAGGGGACTGACAAGGCAGAAGGTAAAGTGGTCCACCGTTCTATCAATAAGCAGACCTGCCAACCTGTACGCAATCTGCGTAGCGGATACGCATTTTGACGTCAAAGTACGCTGGTAAAAATTAGTCTAAAATTAATTTTAGACTAGATGACCAGCACACATTATATGCAATGCAATATAATGCATGACGAGTATTTAATGACTTATCAATATATAGGTTATATATCAAGGTTGGCAGGTCTGAATAAGGCTAAACTAGAAGTTAACACTAATACAAACATCATTTTTGCAGAATGAGTGTGTTAGGGGAGAAGGATGCAGCCATTGTTAAACAGCTGGATTGAAATGCAGCTGGAACTGGTCGTGGCTAAAACTGGAAGGCAAGGTCTCAATAAAAGGGCAAGAGGTGTCCTTTCATCTAGGACAGGGGGGTGCGCGAGCTGCCTCTAGGGGGTGCGCGAGAGGAAAAATGTAATGGTGGTCTAATGGTGTAATAATTAATATTAAACATAATTTAAAAAAAATTAAGTAGGATTTTTTAATTATAAAAATTCCCTTTGTAAGATTTAAATTTAAAATTAAAAACGTACAATTTAATAAATAGATGCACTTCCGGTCCGGCCGCCAGACTGTCTTTTACGTACACACTAGCTAGCCTAGCTTGTGCCCCTAACGTCATTTCATTCATTCAGCAACATCCATGAAAATATGTTAAACTGGCTGAAATCGGGGAAGCTGTCAGGTGACATCTGAAGCTATCAGTAATAAAAGAGGAGAGGGACAGAGAGAGAGTGAGGAACCGGAGGCGAGAGAAACGGAGAGGTGCGTTGGGGAGAAACCGGGAGAAGAAACCGACCGGGAGTCGGAGAAAGAGGAGACCGAGAAGGAGGAAGGGATATCACAGACAACCCGGGAGCACAGAGGCCCATCGCGGAGTCAAGGTGGAAAAAGAGGAAACGAGAGTGAGCATCAGACTGGGAAAAAAAAGAGGAAATATGAAGACAATTATCTGGGTCTGGGCTTCACTTGGATTGGCAATGCAGATTGCCCGAAGCCACAGTGGTGTTGTGCAGTGAGGTTCTGGCTAACAGCTGTCTGAAGCCCTCTTATAGCGCCACCACCTGAACACCAAGCATGCCAGTGCAAGTCAGAAGCCCCTTACATTTTTTAGATCAAAATTGGAAGAGTTACAAAACAGCCAAAAACAATTGCAGTCTCATTCATGTGTTGGGTCTACACAAAACGCACTACGTTTTCTCACTTTCTTCCCCTCCCTCTCCCTCTCTATCTCTCTTGCTGCAGGCTGAGCCACCTGCGCTGCATGTGAACATCCTCATATGGACTCCTCCTTTTTTATTTATATCTGTTTCTGAGCCTATGCATGTGCCACTTTGTTCTTTACGTGGCTTACTGTGTTTAAGTAAATAAATGTGAAATGCAATCTGCCTCTGAGCCTGTGCGCGTGTCCTCGCCATCCTTATTGCTCTTTAAAAGTGACGCTTTGTGTAACTGACATGTATACAGCGGACTAAATCTAGTAACAAACGCCACGCGCGAGCAAACAGTTCTCCCATTGGTCCGATTTTATGCGGCTATAAATAGGCTCTGTTGCGTTTTGTTTTTTTAGGTGTGGGGGATTGGGGGTGCGTGAACCCGGTCGGGATGTAGAAGGGGGGGCGTGGCCTAAAAAGTTTGGGAACCGCTGATCTAGGAGATGTATTCTCCAAAATCAACAGGCAGGGATTCACCAGATGCATTCTCTGCATCAAAGATATAAATGATGCTAACAAAGGCAGCCATGCTCTCCCTTACCACATTGTGCCTCATATACTGTAAATGTTAGACCAGTGACAGGCTGGCATGAAATGGCTTGCATAATACTTAGTAAGGAGGCCATAATCATGTTTGACTCATGGCTGAAGTTAAGTTTCTCCAGCTCTCCCCAGGTTGGCAAAAAAAGCATCTCAAAATGCATCAGATTGATGCTTTAAAATATGGAATATTTAAATGTTTCTTACGGGGGAGCATGCCCCCGGACCCCCTAGAGGGGTAATATCCTTCTCACCTTTTTCACCCCTGACCCGTTTTCATGCCTGGTGCACTCTATCATTTTATTTTGTAAACCCTTGTTTACCTGAAATGTGCAGTGATTTTATTTTGTACCGCCCTGTTTGGCAGTTGTTTTTCAATAAAATAAAGCAAGCCAATCCACTTTTTCATGTTGATAAGAGCATTAAAATGCGCGAGTTAACTATGACATGAATGCGATTAATCAAGATTAAATATTTTAATCGTTTGACAGCACTAGTAATTAAGTTACGTTGTGGCGCTACGTTGTCGTCGCGTTACGACGTCGCGCTTCGTTGCCAAGTAGCCTCAGCCAAATAGTTTTGTTTCCTCAACCTTATCACTCATTTATGTGCAAATGTGATACGAGGCTGATATGACACCTATTCTTAAAACATTTCTTGGATCAGAAAGGTTGAAATTCAAAGTATCCAGTTGGAGAAACGTACAATGCCAACATTCTTAAGTCAGGTTGGACATCAGGAATAACTTCATTTGTTATTTAAGCAATAAGGTACGAGAGGCAGTACTGTGTCGTGCAATAATGTACTGTTCAAGGGAGTTGTTAGGCCCGACGCGCAGCGGAGGGCCTAACAACTCCCTTGAACTGTACATTATTGTAGACACAGTACTGCCTCTCGTACCTTATTGCTTTTATAATACGGGTACCTGCGACTTTATAAATGTAATAGTAAGCTGCCCTTCAGCACAAAATAGTTGTAGCCGGCAAAACGTTGTGTATCGCATTTCAGCGACAGAGAAAATAGTCCCGGGACGCACGGGACTCACATACGGGACTATAAAACGGACGAGCTGGTCAGTAAATCGCAGATTTACTGACCAGCCCGGTTGAAAGCAGGGTGGAGGATGACGCTCAGCCACCGATGTAAAGAAGTGCTCTCGCTGCTTCTGTCCGTCTTTTCTCCGTCATGTTTCTCCTCCATGATGTTTAGAGAACTCGCCTCGCGTCGGGAAATTACCGACGTAATTATGTCTCACTGGAAATTATCAAGATTTTGTGATCAAACCCTTTTCATTCCTCATCTTTAGGTTAGGGAGGAAGTGACGTGTGTGTTGTCGTTCGTTATGCTAGTGTGGGGGACGCTACGTGAGCTTGTTAGCTGTTCCGTTTGAGCTAACTTACTGTCAGCGAAGAGCCCCGTTGCAATACTGTGAACACTCAAGCAATAAACCTGCAAGTTAAGGAAACCAACGTCTGAGTCGTTACTGCGGACGTGACAATATCAAAGTTTACACCAAACATGTTTTTAACTGTCAAGCTTGAAATGACAACTAACGGTCGCGCAATTTAAATCTAGCTGTTATTTTAAGTGATCACTGATATGGAACGCTCTAAATGTAAACAGGCTGTACAGTACTTTATGGCTGAATAAAGTACACCCTGTGACTCACTCTCAACCAATCAGAATGCTTGATTTGATCTACCCGTATTATAATTGTCATCATCAACTGATTCAGTGCTCAAGATTGTTCGTTCACGTCCAACACTGAGAATTAACATGAATCACGTTTCACTGCAGTCTGTGTGGATTTCACAACAAACGGCCAACACCTTAGTGTTGGAAAAACGCCCAGCATGCAACATTTCACAAACAACAGCTGATCAAATCTCATTGCTGTTTCTTGTTTCTCCAGATCCAGGTGTTCACCTAAACGTAACGATCATCTCTCCAGTCAACAAGGAGCTGTTTGCTGATGAAGGTATGAAACCACTGTATCGACTGAAACACTAACATGTTATTGATTATTGTTGCTTTTCAGTGAATCGCTTGAATTATGCTGTATTTTTGTTGACTCAAAGAAGAAATGTTGGTACTTGGGGAACCAATAGAAATCTGTTAAGAGTTAAGAAAGTAATCTGTAAATCGTTTGTGATCTTTCCACCAGGCGCCAGCATCACGCTGGACTGCTCCGTGTTCTGTGGGACCAACGTGAAAGATCAATGCGGCGCCATCTGGTGCGTCGACGGCGTCGAGGCCGACCGGATCGCTCGATACAACGTAGCCACGGAAACGTGAGCTGCACCTCTGCACCGATTCACCATCAAATAAACGACTCAACGTGCCGACATGATGCGTTCACCTGCAAAATATGACCGTATATTCTATAATAATAATAATATCTATTCATTTATTTACCAGGTAGTGTTTCACTTATTTGTTTAGCGTGTTAGCATGTTAATATTTAAGTTAATATTTGCTAATTAGCCCACAGCAAAGTAGAGCTGAGGCTGTTTGGAACAATATTATTTAACCGTGAACTTCAGTATTGGACACATTTGAATTTAACGAGATGAAAAGAGCCCTGAGGGAAAATATCACATCCATCCAATAGTTAAAGACATTCTTGTATTATTGTTATTGGCATTCTATCTGTTTTACATGAGACCACTTCTGATAATTGCACGTTATCTGTTTATGTGGTTGTTTAACTTTTCTTCTACTTCCCCTGTTTTATATTAGTTTACTTGCCGATCTACATTTTACTTTATTTTAGCACTTTCCCAATCTGGAAATCACTTGAAAAGTGCCATATAAGTAAAATTATTATTGTTATTATTTTACTTTGACCCAATGTTTTCAGCTGGTCCAGTGTTAAAATGGCGGGATAACCAATCGTCTAGGATCCATAAATGTTTGTACAATAATCACAATGTCGGTTTTGTGCATCCCTTTGCTCTGATTGGCTGCGATGAATCACTTCAGTCTCTTTAGTTCCTGATGATCTTTTCTTTCTTGGCCAGAGTCAACCAAAGCCCTTCAAAGAAAACCATCTCCACTGCGATCCTGACCATCGACAAGGTGTCCGCCAAGGATTTCGAAAGTACGTTTGAATGCAGGAGCCAGGGCATCGCCACGTCGAAGTCTGTCTATTTAAATCTGAAGCGGAAAGGTCAGTGATGAGTATGACGACGTCACACTTTGGCCTCACGGGCAATACTTGTTCATTGAAATGAGTCGGTTTTAGTGTCACAGACATTGCGTTTGTTTTCCAGGAACATTGATCCCGCTGCTCGTCGGAGGAGTGTGTGCGTTGTGTTTCTGTGTGTTCGCCGCCGTGCTGGTCAAGTGCTTCGCCATCGACCTTGTTCTCTTCTTCCGACCCTGCTTCCCATTCAGCCGTTGCGATAAAGGTAAGGAAGATCAACACTGTGAAAGAGACCTGTCAATCACCTTGTAGCCCCGCCCTAAAGCGTCCCCTGCTTTATGGTCTGTTTGACTCTAAATGACCATAATTTACTAAATGAACATCATGCTGTATTGAAGAAGACTTGAAACTAGAGATTGAGACATAAACTCATGTTTACAATGTTTACTGAGGGAATACATCAAGAGTCATTTATATAGACTTCTATACAACCAGAGGAGTCACCCCCTGGTGGTCAGGAGAGAGAATGCAGCTTTAACACATGAAGCATAGACTTCTATACAACCAGAGGAGTCGCCCCCTGGTGGTCAGGAGAGAGAATGCAGCTTTAACACATGAATCATAGACTTCTATACAACCAGAGGAGTCACCCCCTGGTGGTCAGGAGAGAGAATGCAGCTTTAACACATGAAGCATAGACTTCTATACAACCAGAGGAGTCGCCCCCTGGTGGTCAGGAGAGAGAATGCAGCTTTAACACATGAAGCATAGACTTCTATACAACCAGAGGAGTCACCCCCTGGTGGTCAGGAGAGAGAATGCAGCTTTAACACATGAAGCATAGACTTCTATACAACCAGAGGAGTCGCCCCCTGGTGGTCAGGAGAGAGAATGCAGCTTTAACACATGAAGCATAGACTTCTATACAACCAGAGGAGTCACCTCCTGGTGGTCAGGAGAGAGAATGCAGCTTTAACACATGAAGCATAGACTTCTATACAACCAGAGGACTCACCCCCTGGTGGTCAGGAGAGATAATCCAGCTTCCACACATGAAGCATTGACTTCTGCTGTTCACCTGGTGTTAGCTTTTTGCTTATTGCTCTAATATCTGAATATCTTTGCATGATTTCTTGCAGTGCGTTGAGCTCTCCTGGCCACTGTACTTCTCCTTCTTTGCACAAAAGCAAACATGCATATGTGTTTGCTTGTCAGACTTTGTTTCATACTGCATGGAGGGCTGCACCACTTAGAGGACATGTTTTGGGAATGTTGTTCTTTCCATCAGTAGAAAAAAGAATAAAAGTCAATGAACTTCCCACCAGGCTGCACTCTTTCAACCCCACCGATCTCTGCTGACGCAGCAAGCAGAAGTAAAACAATCTGACAGGCATAATAAGCAATGACACATTTGTGAACTATTGTTGCTTGGGGGACCATGAGTCAGACGGATTGTCTAACCAGAGACGAGTTGTTTGTGAGACAGTGAGACGACTTAATCTTTGTTCCTGAGCTGGCAACCGCACCTTAAAAAGCTGGATGGGAGTTTTCGTAACTCACATTTAGGTTCACATCGGCCGGGGAGGGACACGACTGCCTTAGGTCATAATGATCTCATGAGAGATAAATAACAACAAACTCGACAGCTTCTTGAATGTGTCTGTATTCCCCAGATGGTAGGCTGTTCGACGCCTACGTGGTCTACCAAACGCAGAGCCCGGACAAGGTCACGGAGGACGCGCTCTGTCAGTTCGTCGCCAAGATCTTGCCCTCCGTCCTCGAGGAAAAGTGTGGATATCGACTCTTCATCCACGGGAGGGACGACGTTCCCGGGGAAGGTCGTCATTTAATGCATTCTTTTGTTAACAATTTACCGGACTCAAACGGCCCAAAGATATGATTAAAAATAAAACCAGCTAAGTCAAAGAAGCGACGCGGTGAACCTCTTTCAGAGGGTCCTTTAGACTTTAGAGCACCCTGGGATCCTCATCAGACGCCAGTACTTTGTCTGACCCCACAGACCGGCTGGAGCTGGTGGAGGACCGCATGAAGCAGAGCAGGAGGCTGATCGTCATCCTCACCCCGGATTCAGGATCAGAGTCAGAGAGCTCAGACCAGCATTCCGTCTCACCCCAAAACTCTGAGATAGGAGGGTTTGACTGGCAGGTAGGAGTCTGACCGCAAGAAGTCATTACGTCTTACTTTGGCTGCAACGTGTGGTAATTTTGAATGAAAGTTAAGTTCCCTTTTACACTTTGTACATAAAATAAAATAAATACCGAGGTACGAAGTCAGAGTCCACGGCCTTTTGCCGCATGTTGTCCAATTATAATAACTGGTGCAAAAATGTGTTGTTGCAACTTCTCCAGGGAGAATATTTATCCAACCAAAACCTCCAGGAGTTCAAATATATAAATGTCTTGATGGTTTTCCAGGTGGGGCTCCACCACGCGCTGATGCAGAGGGAAATGAGTGTGATTCTGATCCAGCTGGGGGACCAGGGCCCACAAGGATACACACACCTTCCCGCCGGCCTGCAGCACCTGATTCTTAAGAGCGCCCCCATCAGGTGGCCCCAGGGCTCGCGGGGCGCCGTCGCCTGGAACTCCCGCTTCTGGAAGAGAGTTAGATACCTGATGCCGAACACACCTGCAAAAAGATGTCCACTGTCTGCTGTTATTTGAAGCCCTGATCTGTCTGAAATGAGAGCATGAAGCATGTGCATTTGTCTTATGCTAATACAGTCATTTATTTACTTAGAGTAAATAAGGACCTTTAGAGATGCAGGACCTTTAGAGACACAGGACCTTTAGAGACACAGCATCTTTAGAGAAACAAGACCTTTAGAGATACAGGACCTTTAGAGATACACGTTCTTTAGAGATGCAGAACCTTTAGAGATATGAGACCTTTAGAGAAACATGACCTTCAGAGATACGGAACCTTTAGAGACACAGGACCTTTAGAGAAACATGACCTTTAGAGATACGAGACCTTTAGAGAAACAGGACCTTTAGAGATATGAGACCTTTAGAGACACAGGACCTTCAGAGATACGGAACCTTTAGAGACTCAGGACCTTTAGAGATACGGGACCTTTAGAGAAACAAGACCTTTAGAGACACAGGACCTTTAGAGACACAGCATCTTTAGAGATACGGGACCTTTAGAGAAACAAGACCTTTAGAGACACAGGACCTTTAGAGATACGGGACCTTTAGAGATACGGGACCTTTAGAGAAACAAGACCTTTAGAGACACAGGACCTTTAGAGATACGGGACCTTTAGAGAAACAAGACCTTTAGAGATACAGGACCTTTAGAGATGGTAAATGGCAAATGGACCCGTGCTTGTGTAGCGCTTTCCTAGTCTTCCGACCACTCAAAGCGCTTTAACACTACATGACATCATTCACCCATTCACACACTGAGGAAAGGAGCTACCATGCAAGGTGCCACATCAGAATTATCAACCATTCATACACCGTAGGCGCAGCTACGGGAGCAATTTTAGGTCAAGGACACAACGATATAGGCTAGGGGAGCCGGGGATCAAACCGCCAATCCTCTGATTGAAGGACGACCCTGCTCACCACTGAGCCACAGTCGCCCCCTGATGCAGGACCTTTAGAGGCACAGGACCTAGAGAGACACAGGACCTAGAGAGACACATGGCATTTAGAGACACAGGACCTTTAGAGGCACAGGACCTAGAGAGACACAGGACCTTTAGAGACACAGGACCTAGAGAGACACATGGCATTTAGAGACACAGGACCTAGAGAGACACAGGACCTAGAGAGATGCAGTACCTTTTAGAGATACAGGACCTAGATAGACACCGGACCTTTAGAAATGGAGAAGCTGCAGACTTTTTAAATGATTATTTTGAAATATGTTTGTCAGGAGGTGCAGCACTGTTTGAGGCCCATTTACTTCCTGTATAATTCATAAAGAGGCAGCTGTTGTGTGTGTTTATATAACATAATATTTAACGGCAGACTCTTACTGTGTTGCTGAATATTTTGTAAAAAAAAATCTGCTTCTGGTCAAACAAAAAGTTAATAAATAAAATAAAAACACCAAAGTAGAATAAACAAATGTAATCGGACTAGTAGCAGTTTTTAGTGTCTGTTGTAAAGGTTTGTTTTTCTCAATATAAAAATGAAGAATGTATTAATAAAAAACAAATATGTTGCTTATGGCTTATTGTGTGTCATCCTTATTGTTATTGTAACATGATGTAGATTACAGTTGGTACTCATCAACGTTACTTGTTAACAACAGAACAATTAAACAAGTATTTTCACCGGTTTAATTTACTTTTTGGGGAATAAACTCAAGTATATTATTCCTGAAGCGTTTGCTGAACTTATTTGTTGTTGCAGAATTCATCCAGCAGAGGGAGACATATTTATTTAATTACAAATTTGCCTCGGATGGCTTTACAATCTGTACACATACGACATCCCTGTCCCAGGACCTCACATCGTAAAGGACATTAGGACCTCATGTCCTAATGTCCTACTTTCTTCATGTCCTCATGTCCTACTGTCTTCATGTCTTCATGTCCTAATGTCCTACTGTCTTCATGTCCTCATGTCCACATGTCTTCATTTCCTCATGTCCTGATGTCCTACTGTCTTCATGTCCTCATGTCCTCATGTCCTACTGTCTTCATGTCTTCATGTCCTCATGTCCTAATGTCCTACTGTCTTCATGTCCTCATGTCCTCATGTCCTACTGTCTTCATGTCCTCATGTCCTAATGTCCTACTGTCTTCATGTCCTCATGTCCACATGTCTTCATGTCCTCATGTCCTCATGTCCTCATGTCCTCATGTCCTAATGTCTTCATGTCCTCATGTCCTGATGTCCTGATGTTCTACTCTCTTCATGTCCTCATGTCCTCGTGGCCTCATGTCCTCACATCCTCATGTCCTAATGTCTTCATTTCCTCATGTCCTCATGTCCTAATGTCTTCATGTCCTCATGTCCTCATGTCCTTATGTCTTCATGTCCTCATGTCCTAATGTCTTCATTTCCTCATGTCCTCATGTCCTAATGTCTTCATTTCCTCATGTCCTCATGTCCTAATGTCTTCATGTCCTCATGTCCTCATGTCCTTATGTCTTCATGTCCTCATGTCCTAATGTCCTCATGTCCTCATGTCTTCATGTCCTTATGTCTTCATGTCCTCATGTCCTAATGTCCTCATGTCCTCATGTCCTCATGTCCCAATGTCCTAATGTCCTACTGTCTTCATGTCCTCATGTCCTAATGTCTTCATGTCCTCATGTCCTACTGTCTTCATGTCCTCATGTCCTAATGTCCTCATGTCCTCATGTCCTCATGTCCTAATGTCTTCATTTCCTCATGTCCTCATGTCCTCATGTCCTACTGTCTTCATGTCTTCATGTCCTCATGTCCTAATGTCTTCATTTCCTCATGTCCTCATGTCCTCATGTCCTACTGTCTTCATGTCTTCATGTCCTCATGTCCTCATGTCCTAATGTCTTCATGTCTTCATGTCCTCATGTCCTCATGTCCTAATGTCTTCATGTCCTCATGTCCTCATGTCCTAATGTCCTCATGTCCTCATGTCCTCATGTCCTACTGTCTTCATGTCTTCATGTCCTCATGTCCTCATGTCCTAATGTCTTCATGTCCTCATGTCCTCATGTCCTTATGTCTTCATGTCCTCATGTCCTAATGTCTTCATTTCCTCATGTCCTCATGTCCTCATGTCCTAATGTCCTCATGTCCTAATGTCTTCATGTCCTCATGTCCTAATGTCTTCATGTCCTCATGTCCTAATGTCTTCATTTCCTCATGTCCTCATGTCCTAATGTCCTAATGTCCTAATGTCCTACTGTCTTCATGTCCTCATGTTCTAATGTCCTCATGTCCTCATGTCCTCATGTCCTCATGTCCTACTGTCTTCATGTTCTCATGTCCTAATGTCCTCATGTCCTAATGTCCTAATGTCTTCATTTCCTCATGTCCTCATGTCCTCATGTCCTACTGTCTTCATGTCTTCATGTCCTCATGTCCTAATGTCTTCATGTCATAATGTCCTCATGTCCTCATGTCCTCATGTCCTCATGTCTTCATGTCCTCATGTCCTAATGTCTTCATTTCCTCATGTCCTCATGTCCTAATGTCCTAATGTCCTACTGTCTTCATGTCCTCATGTCCTAATGTCCTAATGTCCTACTGTCTTCATGTCCTCATGTCCTAATGTCCTCATGTCCTCATGTCCTCATGTCCTAATGTCTTCATTTCCTCATGTCCTCATGTCCTCATGTCCTAATGTCTTCATGTCTTCATGTCTTCATGTCCTCATGTCCTCATGTCCTCATGTCCTAATGTCATCATGTATTCACGTCCTCATGTCCTCATGTCCTGGACAAAAAGGGAACTTCGTAAAATGTGTCATGAGGATGTCAGGACTATATAATGTATTAATGAATTGCCGTGAGACGAAGAAGACGTGACGATCAAGTCAGCAAAGAAAAGCCTTGCAGATCGTTTTAGTTTAATTAAGCGAACACAAAGGAGGTGAGTGCGGCCCATCTGCTGAGAGCAGAGATCATGGAGGAGAGATCCGTGACGCTCAGTAATATCACGTATGTGCAGCCAGCTGATCGCAGGATGCTTTCATCACGTCTGACATCATGAGACCATCAGGACTCTTCTTCATGTCTTCATGTATTCCTCATGTCTTCCTCATGTCTTCCTCATGTCTTCATGTCTTCCTCATGTCTTCATGTCTTCCTCATGTCTTCATGTCTTCATGTCTTCCTCATGTCTTCATGTCCTTATGTATTCCTTATGTCTTCTTCATGTCTTCCTCATGTCTTCCTCATGTCTTCATGTCCTCATGTCTTCCTCATGTCTTCATGTCTTCATGTCTTCCTCATGTCTTCATGTCTTCATGTCCTCATGTCTTCCTCATGTCCTCATGTCTTCCTCATGTCTTCATGTCTTCATGTCTTCCTCATGTCTTCCTCATGTCTTCATGTCTTCATGTCCTCATGTCTTCCTCATGTCCTCATGTCTTCCTCATGTCTTCATGTCTTCCTCATGTCTTCATGTCCTCAGTGGCGGTTTTGGGCACGGGCGAACCGGGCAGCCGCCCGGGGCGGCACTTTTTCATGACACGTGGGGGGCGGCACGACCACTTAAAAAAAATATATATATATATATATATCATCTGGGCCGCGAAGCGGTTTTCCATTATCTATCATATCACTGTGTGGGGAATTGGCAGATTGGCGCCCCCTGCGGCTGCATGACGTAATAAATATGACGTAATACGAGCGGCATAAAGACAATTCCAAAGTGCATAAAGATACAACTCACCATTACGCTGCATTAGTGGAGCCCTGAGCTTGTTTCTCTGCTACGGGCCGGTCCGTCTCGGGGTGACGGGAGGAAAAGACCGAGCCCTGACGTGTTCATGTCCAGTCTACTGACTCTACTCCTGACTTAAACCTTTATGTCGCTCTGTCACTTCATCAAAACGCTTCACAAAGACAGGATGTTGACATGGAGGCAGGTTTCAGAGCTTTTTTGGCGATCTCAGTAACTCTGCCTTGATCTTCATCCAGAACACCGAGTTGAAACAGACTTTTAAGTTTCATTTTTGGGGAAACGTATCACGTAACCTCTTGACATGTGTCAAGATGTTATGTTTGAGGCTACGCACAGACGGATGTATCCGGTCTTTTTTCAAAATAAAACATTTTTCCGACTTTTTTTTTTTTTAACCCGGCGGAGGGGGGTCTCACCCGGGGCGTAATTACGTGTAGAACCGCCACTGCATGTCCTCATGTCTTCCTCATGTCTTCTTCATGTCTTCCTCATGTCTTCCTCATGTCTTCCTCATGTCTTCATGTCCTCATGTCCTCATGTCTTCCTCATGTCTTCATGTCCTCATGTCTTCCTCATGTCTTCCTCATGTCTTCCTCATGTCTTCCTCATGTCTTCATGTCCTCATGTCTTCCTCATGTCTTCCTCATGTCTTCATGTCTTCATGTCCTCATGTCTTCCTCATGTCTTCATGTCTTCATGTCCTCATGTCTTCATGTCCTCATGTCTTCCTCATGTCTTCATGTCTTCCTCATGTCTTCATGTCCTCATGTCTTCATGTCTTCATGTCTTCCTCATGTCTTCATGTCCTCATGTCTTCATGTCCTCATGTCTTCCTCATGTCTTCATGTCTTCATGTCCTCATGTCTTCATGTCCTCATGTCTTCCTCATGTCTTCATGTCCTCATGTCTTCATGTCTTCATGTCTTCCTCATGTCTTCATGTCCTCATGTCTTCATGTCCTCATGTCTTCCTCATGTCTTCATGTCTTCATGTCCTCATGTCTTCATGTCCTCATGTCCTCATGTCTTCATGTCTTCATGTCTTCATGTCTTCCTCATGTCCTCATGTCTTCATGTCTTCATGTCTTTATGTCTTCATGTCTTCATGTCTTCCTCATGTCCTCATGTCTTCATGTCCTCATGTCTTCCTCATGTCTTCATGTCCTCATGTATTCATGTCCTCATGTCTTCATGTCCTCATGTCCTCATGTCTTCATGTCCTCATGTCTTCATGTCTTCATGTCTTCATGTCTTCATGTCCTCATGTCCTCATGTCTTCATGTCTTCATGTCTTCATGTCCTCATGTCTTCATGTCTTCATGTCTTCATGTCCTCATGTCCTCATGTCTTCATGTCCTCATGTCCTCATGTCTTCATGTCTTCATGTCCTCATGTCTTCATGTCTTCATGTCCTCATGTCTTCATGTCCTCATGTCTTCATGTCCTCATGTCTTAATGTCTTCATGTCTTCATGTCCTCATGTCTTCATGTCCTCATGTCCTCATGTCTTCATGTCCTCATGTCTTCATGTCCTCATGTCTTCATGTCTTCATGTCTTCATGTCCTCATGTCTTCATGTCCTCATGTCTTAATGTCTTAATGTCTTCATGTCTTCATGTCCTCATGTCTTAATGTCTTCATGTCTTCATGTCCTCATGTCTTCATGTCCTCATGTCCTCATGTCTTCATGTCCTCATGTCCTCATGTCCTCATGTCCTCATGTCTTCATGTCCTCATGTCCTCATGTCTTAATGTCTTCATGTCTTCATGTCCTCATGTCTTAATGTCTTCATGTCTTCATGTCCTCATGTCCTCATGTCTTCATGTCCTCATGTCCTCATGTCTTCATGTCCTCATGTCCTCATGTCTTCATGTCCTCATGTCCTCATGTCCTCATGTCCTCATGTCTTCATGTCTTCATGTCCTCATGTCTTAATGTCTTCATGTCTTCATGTCCTCATGTCTTCATGTCCTCATGTCCTCATGTCTTCATGTCCTCATGTCCTCATGTCCTCATGTCTTCATGTCCTCATGTCCTCATGTCTTCATGTCCTCATGTCCTCATGTCCTCATGTCCTCATGTCTTCATGTCCTCATGTCCTCATGTCTTCATGTCCTCATGTCTTCATGTCCTCATGTCCTCATGTCTTCATGTCTTCATGTCTTCATGTCCTCATGTCTTCATGTCTTCATGTCCTCATGTCCTCATGTCTTCATGTCTTCATGTCCTCATGTCTTCATGTCTTCATGTCTTCATGTCCTCATGTCTTCATGTCCTCATGTCCTCATGTCTTCATGTCCTCATGTCCTCATGTCCTCATGTCTTCATGTCCTCATGTCCTCATGTCTTCATGTCCTCATGTCCTCATGTCCTCATGTCCTCATGTCTTCATGTCCTCATGTCCTCATGTCTTCATGTCCTCATGTCTTCATGTCCTCATGTCCTCATGTCTTCATGTCTTCATGTCTTCATGTCCTCATGTCTTCATGTCTTCATGTCCTCATGTCCTCATGTCTTCATGTCTTCATGTCCTCATGTCCTCATGTCCTCATGTCTTCATGTCCTCATGTCCTCATGTCTTCATGTCCTCATGTCTTCATGTCCTCATGTCCTCATGTCCTCATGTCTTCATGTCTTCATGTCTTCATGTCCTCATGTCTTCATGTCCTCATGTCCTCATGTCTTCATGTCTTCATGTCCTCATGTCTTCATGTCCTCATGTCTTCATGTCCTCATGTCTTCCTCATGTCTTCATGTCTTCATGTCTTCATGTCTTCATGTCCTCATGTCCTCATGTCTTCATGTCTTCATGTCCTCATGTCTTCATGTCTTCATGTCCTCATGTCCTCATGTCTTCATGTCCTCATGTCTTCCTCATGTCTTCATGTCTTTATGTCCTCATGTCCTCATGTCCTCATGTCTTCATGTCTTCGCTGCATCTGAAGAACGCTGCAGACTCGTTTGAGGCTTCACAGATTATTAGTTCTTTGGCTTGTTTTGTTGAAGAATCAACGATATTCACATTTTAAGAAGCTGCAGTCAGAGATGTTTTGAAGAAAAAAACTAAAACGTCTTAATCGATCGTCAAAGTAAAATGTATCAGATGGAACTAATGGATTCATGAATGAATCTGTGTAGCTTTAATAGAGTTGAGTATGTTTACATTGTGTCAGTGAAGTGAAAAGTGAACATGTGACATTCTGTATCTGCTGCGCTGCGTTTGGGTTTTATTCTTTAATAAATAGTCTGGATGCTCTCTAAAAGTGACGCACATGTCCCCATCGCCTGCTGCAGCCATGACTGTGTGTGTGTGTGTGTGTGTGTGTGTGTGTGTGTGTGTGTGTGTGTGTGTGTGTGTGTGTGTGTGTGTGTGTGTGTGTGTGTGTGTGTGTGTGTGTGTGTGACACCGGGGCGAGTGCCGGGTCAGCGGGGTCAAAGAGGAACAAAAGAGGCGGAGCAGCTCCCAGCTGCCGGGCCAAACGTCATCCAGCCCCCCAACACACACCTCCTCCCTCCTTTTAGATGGGAGTGTGCCGCTTCTGCTGACACACGCACACACACACACACACACACACACACACACACACACACACACACACACACACACTGTGTTCAATAGGCCCTGTGGGGACGATCTATCACGACTTAATCAGGGAGCTGTGAATTTACGTGTGTTTGTGTGTGTGTGTGTGTGTGTGTGTGACGTCATGGTCATTCCATCGTAACGTTAACGTTAAAGATCTCCTCCGTGACTAAACGATGCTTTCCTCTCCTGGTTTCTGGAAACATTTCCTGATCGTTGTTTTTCTGAAACAAAAAAACTCAAAATCCTTCCGGGCTGCAGGAGCTTTAGAGACGTCAGGCGACCGGAACATTACAGAGTTTACAGCTTCTTTAAACATATATTTCATAGTTAACTGCACATATATATATATATATATATATATATATATATATATATATATAGTGTGTGTGTGTGTCTGTGTGTGTGTGTGTGTGTGATTTTCCAGCAAGCAGGTCAATCTGATGACACGACTCTAAACGATGAACAGATTAAACCTTTAAGTCACGTTGATTCTGCAGCTTCCAAATGTGGAACGATTATTCTCATTATCGACTAATCTGCAGATTATTTTTCTAGATTAATCGACTAATTGTTTGTGGAGAAAAATGTCCTTCATCTGCTTTTATCAGTTCATAACCCAAAGATGTTCACTTCAATGTGATATAAATCAGAGAAAAGCAAGTGATAAAAAAACACATTTTTGCATATGAAATGACAAAATAGTTTCTGTCAATCTACTAATCCATTATCTGTCTCTGTTGTTCTTCTGGTTGTTGACTGTAAATCGGTGAAAATCCGCTTTGAAAATTCCAAAGACGATGATGTCGTGTTGCTGCGGAGGTTTTATGGGCCGGAGTTATGTGGTCAATCTCAGCTATGTGTCCGGCTTTGTGGGGACGCTGAACCACTCCATCTCCATTACACCCAACACGAGCCCGCGTGAACAGCAGGTGGTGTGTGTGTGTGTGTGTGTGTGTGTGTGTGTGTGTGTGTGTGTGTGTGTGTGTGTGTGTGTGTGTGTGTGTGTGTGTGTGCGCACATGTTGTCATGCTGCCTCCTTAAGTGACCCAGAGGGCACTGGGCCTAAGGCCAACCTTTTGTGTCTTCAAAGTCCTGTGTGACCCTGTCCCATCCCCCTCTACACACACACACACACACACACACTGTGTGCTCTGGTGTGTGTGTGGCTACCGTCTCCATAGGTAGGAGCATGTGTGTGTGTGTGTGTGTGTGTGTGTGTGTGTGTGTGTGTGTGTGTGTGTGTGTGTGTGTGTGTGTGTGGATGACAGCAGCTGGACTACCTCTTCCTCTCCCAGCATCCTCCTCTCAGGCCTTGTTAAGGGGCCGGACTAATCCCTGGACCCCGGATGAGTGACGAGCCGGTGGGCTGTGGTTCTTTACTGACACTCACTCATTCATCCCTCCGCCTCGCTTGTCTCTACACCTTCTCCTCCTTCTGTTTGTGAGCTGTTCCACGTCCGTGTGAAAAGGGTTACAACTGACCTAACGACAGTCTGTTGTTCTGAAACACAGGAAGTCAGGTTTAGGCCCCTCAGTTGGGTTTACAGCAGAGGTGTCACATTACATTTCATTTAGCTGACGCTGTCATCCAAAGAGACTTACAATAAGTGCATTCAACCATGAGTACAAACTCAGAACAACAAGAATCAAGAAAGTACAATTTCTTCAAGGAAACAAAACTACAAAGTGCTATCAGTGAGTGCTCCTAAATCAGAGGGGTATCTGGTCTGATGCACAACTACGTTTCATAAATATGTCTCACATCAGCCTCGTGTCACGAAACAGAAACGCACAACGCTGGTTAGGTTTAGGCACCAAAACCTCTCAGAAAGAAGATCATGGTTTGTGTTCAAATAAAAATGTAACAACGTAACAACGTAACAATGTAACAACGTAACAATGTAACAATGTAACAACGTAACAATGTAACAATGTAACAACGTAACGTAACAATGTAACAACGTAACAATGTAACAACGTAACAATGTAACAATGTAACAACGTAACGTAACAATGTAACAACGTAACGTAACAATGTAACAACGTAACAACGTAACGTAACAACGTAACGTAACAACGTAACGTAACAATGTAACAATGTAATGTAACAATGTAATGTAACAATGTAATGTAACAACGTAACGTAACAACGTAACGTAACAACGTAACAACGTAACGTAACAATGTAACAACGTAACGTAACAATGTAATGTAACAACGTAATGTAACAATGTAACAACGTAACGTAACAATGTAACAGCGTAGCAATGTAACAATGTAATAACGTAACAATGTAACAACATAACAACATAACAATATAACAACGTAACAATGTAACAGCGTAGCAATGTAACAGCGTAACAATGTAATAACGTAACAACGTAACAACGTAACAACGTAATGGAACAACGGAACGGAACAACGGAACTGGACAGCGTAATCTTTTTCATATAAAATTATTACGCATATTTTTCTGGCCTTGAATATTTTTTTAAAATATGAATTCTGGGACTGTATGCATCCATTTTATATAAAATAATTAAGTCTGGACTTTCTCAAATTTAATCAAAGTTGACTCATTTGTAGATTATGTTGTAGAAAATTAAGAAAAACCTTTAGAAAATATGGAGGAAACAAAAGAGCAAAACTGAACTGCAATAACAGGCTTTTACTTTCTCCACGTTTCCTCTGTAGTTTGAGGCAATAAAGGGTCAAACTAAACAGTAAACAACAGCGACACGGAGCCGTGCTGCGTTCAAGAGCCTCGGTTAGGTGCAGGCCGGCAGACGGGAGTGGGACACCTGTTCAGCCTGCAACTACAAGCAGATGGTCCACATGGGTCCTGCTCCCAGAGGGGGGAACCTGTCAGCTGAGCCCCAATTAAGGAGTCACTGCAAGTCACAGAGGAAGGGAGGGGGGAGATAGAAAGGAACACAAGTCTGATTCTAACACAACTGTGATGTGAGAAGTTATATCATATTGGATGAACTATCAATCTCAGGCGTGTTGCAGAAGATCTCTGATGACATTTGCTGCTAAGCTCTCCTGCTGGTTCTCTGTTAGCGGTGCTGCTAACGTTACTAGCTCTCCTCCTGTTGGTTCTCTGTTAGCGGTGATGCTAACGTTACTAGCTCTCCTCCTGTTGGTTCTCTGTTAGCGGTGATGCTAACGTTACTAGCTCTCCTCCTGTTGGTTCTCTGTTAGCGGTGCTGCTAACGTTACTAGCTCTCCTCCTGCTGGTTCTCTGTTAGCGGTGCTGCTAACGTTACTAGCTCTCCTCCTGTTGGTTCTCTGTTAGCGGTGCTGCTAACGTTACTAGCTCTCCTCCTGCTGGTTCTCCGTTAGCGGTGCTGCTAACGTTACTAGCTCTCCTCCTGCTGGTTCTCTGTTAGCGGTGCTGCTACGTTACTAGCTCTCCTGCTGGTTCTCTGTTAGCGGTGCTGCTACGTTACTAGCTCTCCTGCTGGTTCTCTGTTAGCTGTGCTGCTACGTTACTAGCTCTCCTGCTGGTTCTCTGTTAGCTGTGCTGCTACGTTACTAGCTCTCCTGCTGGTTCTCTGTTAGCTGTGCTGCTAATGTTACCAACTCTCCTCCTGTTGGTCTAAACACTGATTGGTTGTTTACAAAGTCACATGATCAGATATCAGAGACTAGAGAAACATCCAAGATGTCCTGATCACATGATCGACTGGTCACATGATCACATGATCTACTGATCACATGTTCTACTGGATACTGAAGGATAACATGTATTTACTCTGTGATGGTTAACGTTAAACTGTGAGTGGTGGTAGAAAGAACTTTCCGTTAATCTATTAATACATTTTAAAAACGAACAAATTCTCTGTTTATCTTTTGCTCTGAAAAGAAAGAAACCCTCTCCCTCAGTGAAGTAATGCTCTGTGGTTTACTTGCTAGTCTTCTATCATTTACACTAATATTTGCATGCCTAATTTCCTCCTCGGCAGCTTGTTTGGGCTTGTATTCACTCGTCACTCTTCGCTCTTACTCTTCTCCACTGAAGGGTAAATCCTGTTTTGTTCCTCTGACAGCGTCGGGCCAAAATAATAAACCTCCTCCTTTCTGGAGGTGAAATGGCCTGGTAACTGGGACTGTTTAAGTCCAGCCTGACAGGCAGCCAGTCTTTGTTTCTGACCTCCTCCGAGCCGATAAGTAAAACCCCTCCACACAATCTGAGGCCTTTGAAAAGACGCCGCCATTTTGTCCAACCAATAAAGCCCTACTCTCTTTTCTTTTACCTCCTTTTCTCTCTTTCCCTACTCTTTTTCTTTTCTGCCTCTTGTTAGTTCGAAGGCTTTTTCCCTTCACAGCTTCCTTCCCCACCTGCTAACTTTCCGTCAGACATATGTACATACACACATACACACACACACACACACACACGCGTGCGTGTGCACAAGGACACACACTCCTTACACCCATTTTGGGAGCACACACTACTTTTAACATAATTCGTCTCATTGTCTGAGTCGAGCCAATCCCCCACCCATGAAACAAAGGTCGAAGGCGGCAGCCGTCCCCAGTGGGCCAGGTGTTCCGCAGGGCTCAATTCTGGGTCCTGTTTTCTTCTTTTTTTCACTCGCTCTCTTTCTCCTCATGTAACTGTGTGTGTGTGTGTGTGTGTGTGTGTGTGTGTGTGTGTGTGTGTGTGTGTGTGTGTGAGTGTGAGTGTGTGTGCAGCTGCCCGTCGAGGGCCCTCCTTTGTGTCCCCCTCCCCACCATTGTCAACTCACGCCTTCTCGTCCATTCATGGCTCAAGCCTGGCGGATGGGCTAGTGGTGGTGTGTGTGAGTGTGTGTGTGAGTGTGTGTGTGAGTGTGTGTGAGTGTGTGTGTGTGTGTGTGCGTGCGCGTGCGTGTTTGTGTCTGTGAGGTTTTGGGTGGGGGGGTTTTGGAGGGGGTGTAGATATCCTAGCTTATCTTCATGTCCCGTCCCATTGGTGGAGAGGCGGGTGATTGGGGTGTGCACAGAATAAGCTCTGGCTGAAGACAGGAAAGTGAGACGTGTGTCAGATCTCTGCGTCGGTATTGGTCAGGGGGCAGACTCGGCGTGAGCAGGAGGAGGACGGTAGATGCCTCACACTCCATCTGTTGTCAGTCACACGGCCGAAGCGGCAGTCTCTACCAAAAACAGGAGGAACTTGGAGGATTGCTGCTGAACTCACCCAGGAGACATATTTTTGCTCCATTTGGATTGACAGCTTTACTTTCTCCAAGTCTTTAGATCCTGGATACTGAAGGTTGGATACTGAGGTTTTTGCTTTTTTGCTTGAAAAAGGAAGTTGTGCCTTCCATCCCGGCTTAATGTACCAGCGCCTCCTCCTGGAAGTTGCTCCCTGAAGCGGTTCTGAAGTGCTCTGCTGTTGGGATGACCGGAGGCGTCTCAGCAGAGAACGTGTAGCAGTCTCTGGACTTCCCTCTGTTCGGCTGCCTTGCTGCTTCTCTCGGAGCTGTGTGGTAAGTGTGTTTTTCTTTTTTTGGGGGGGGGTCAGCCTCCACTTTTACATGTTCAAGAATATTGAAAACACTGTTTTATCATGAAATATGTGTTTTTTACTCAACTCACAGTAATCGGTTTAAAAGCTCATCTGTGGAGAGAGAGAGAGAGAGAGAGAGAGAGAGAGAGAGAGAGAGAGAGAGAGAGAGAGAGAGAGAGAATTAGCCGGATGAAGAAACTCAAAGTTACAAAGTTGCAATGATTGAGTTCTTTTGACTTTGAGTTGTTTTGCATGTAGATAAACCACTGAGAGAACAGCTTGTTTTAGCCTCGCTAGCAGCGGTTAGCAATGTCCGTCCGTCCACGGCTTCCACGTTCACGTCTCAGCAACGATCGGATGCATTTGGCATGAAACTGTGTGTGAGTCCTCTGGAAGGTGTCAGGGTAGCTAGACAGCGTAGAGACAGATGGACAGAGTGTGTGTGGGGTTTCAACCGAGGCCTCTCGGGGAATTCCTTTGGGTTCCCCCGCAGCACCATGAATGTGGTCCAACCTCCTGCTGAGTCATCCATAAAGACAATATTGTGTTCGGCGTTGAGACTGGAACCAGATATGCGATCGATGCATCTGGCCGACGAGGACCAGACGCAGCCGCCCCGAGCGTCTGCGCGGCTCAGAGGTGAAAGTGAGGGCCGCCCGCGGGTCACATGACCCACAGTGGTGATATGTGTCACTGCGGATGAATATGGACACCACCAGTTGCAGGACGAGGGGGGTGCAGGAAGAGGGGGAGGAGGAGGAGGAGGAAGATGCTTTCAGGGAGGTCCCCTGTGGCTTCAGCCGGCATCTGTTGCCCCCCCCCCAAACCCTCCACACCCCCTTTGTCCCCCTCCCAGCCGGTCGCTGGTGTGGCAGACCGGCTCACTGCCGGGCGCGGCCCAGCAAATGGCAGCCATGCGGCGGCCCCGAGGGGCCGGTCGGGGTCCGGCCTCGGGGGAGCTCCTCCCTAACCCTGGATGCTGACATACAGAGGTCCACAGCGCAGGCAGCTGGGTCACGGAGGTGCCGGCTGCAGCATCTGCTGCCCAAACCCCCACACACACCTACAGGAGGGATCCGCTAGATGAGTTATTCTCTCCGTATAATATCTCGGCGCTGACGTGGATTCCAGGCCCTGGAAAGCGGCTCCATTTCATTTCCTTTAGTTTAGAACCAAAGGGACCGAAGCATCTCTGTTATCCGTGTGAAGGCGTTTTCTTCTGTAAAACATAAATATAACCAAAAAAAAGTCACGTGAAGTCTGTGACCCAGAGATCTGAATTTATCGTGAATGATGTTTAAATTCTAAATAACTTGTTTCACAGAAACAAGTTTACGAGTTTACAATAAACCAGGTTGTTCTATTATATATGGTATTTATGGATAAATGCATATTTATAAACAATACATAACATATTTATATAAAGTACACAACATATTTATATAAAGTACACACCATATTTATATAAAGTACACAACATATTTATATAAAGTACATAACATATTTATATAAAGTACACAACATATTTATATAAAGTACATAACATATTTATATAAAGTACACAACATATTTATATAAAGTACATAACATATTTATATAAAGTACACACCATATTTATATAAAGTACACAACATATTTATATAAAGTACACACCATATTTATATAAAGTACACAACATATTTATATAAAGTACACAACATATTTATATAAAGTACACAACATATTTATATAAAGTACACACCATATTTATATAAAGTACACAACATATTTATATAAAGTACATAACATATTTATATAAAGTACACAACATATTTATATAAAGTACATAACATATTTATATAAAGTACACAACATATTTATATAAAGTACATAACATATTTATATAAAGTACATAACATATTTATATAAAGTACATAACATATTTATATAAAGTACACAACATATTTATATAAAGTACATAACATATTTATATAAAGTACACAACATATTTATATAAAGTACATAACATATTTATATAAAGTACATAACAAATTTATATAAAGTACATAACATATTTATATAAAGTACACACCATATTTATATAAAGTACACAACATATTTATATAAAGTACACAGCATATTTATATAAAGTACATAACATATTTATATAAAGTACATAACATATTTATATAAAGTACATAACATATTTATATAAAGTACACAACATATTTATATAAAGTACATAACATATTTATATAAAGTACACACCATATTTATATAAAGTACACAACATATTTATATAAAGTACACAGCATATTTATATAAAGTACATAACATATTTATATAAAGTACATAACATATTTATATAAAGTACACAGCATATTTATATAAAGTACATAACATATTTATATAAAGTACACAGCATATTTATATAAAGTACATAACATATTTATATAAAGTACATAACATATTTATATAAAGTACACAACATATTTATATAAAGTACATAACATATTTATATAAAGTACACACCATATTTATATAAAGTACACAACATATTTATATAAAGTACATCCTCTCCGCTGTACTTTACTGCATGTGCAGATTTTTTTCTGTACTTTTTTCTGACACAATTTCTTTTTGGATAAACTTTAATGTACAGATATTAATCTGTACATTAAAGTCACTACACACCATTACACTCAGAGTTGTTTGTAATATTTCAGGAGCTTTCAGAAGCATATTATGAATATGTGGACGTAGATTTTGATTTGTCACATTGAATCATTTTGCTTTCGATAATTTAACATCCACGTTCTCCTCAAATCAATATCTTCATGCTCCAGATTTAACCTGAAAATGTGTTTAATAATCTGCAGCAGCTGTGATATTCATGAGAGGATTTAGTACTGAAGGACTGTGAATAAACACACGATGACTTCACTCTTATCAATATTAATAACATTGTGCATATATGTGATCACAACAGAACCTGACTCACACCTGCTGTGTCACTGTCGTATTTCTGCTGACTCCGTCTGGAAACCAGTGACCGGGCTGGTGTGTGTGTGTGTGTGTGTGTGTGTGTGTGTGTGTGTGTGTGTGTGTGTGTGTGTGTGTGTGTGTGTGTGTGCGGGCGGGGTCAGCGGGTTTAAAAAGCCCCAGCCTCCGTCTGTGCACGCTGCTCGGGCCGTGAGAACAATGCTCGCGTCACAGAGGACAGATTGGGAGGCAGCTGCATTGTTGAAGGACGGCAAGCCAGACACACTTCTCCCCCCCCCCCCCACACACACACACACACACACACACACACACACACACACACTCTCGCTCTTTTCCTTTTGTGCCTCCTTTGTGGCTGGAGGACTAAATTATTCCGGCTCTCTTGTGGTATTCAGGGTGACAAACAGCGGCGCGGCGGCTGAGGCGTCGGGGTCGGGCCGCTGAGGGGCCCCGAGGGGCCCCGGCCTTCCGGTGCTTCAGCCTGAGATCCAAGAGGCTCCTCACAACAGCTCGAGTTTACCCGCACATATGCAGAGTCTGACATCAGCTGTTTTTGAATCAGCTGGCAGAGACCGATTCATAAAGGGTTCACACACATTCTGACCAAAGGATGTCAGGACTTTTCCATGACTTTAAACCAAATGTCCATGACAAACATTTAGTGAAGTCTGGGTGTAAACATGAAAAAGTGAGTAAATGTAGTATTTAAACTAACAATGAGAATACAAAGCATACAGTAAACCTTAAATGACACAAATGAATGAGACAATAGTTTGATTAAAAGAATAAACATTTATATAGATGCCTGGGTCGCAGGCCTTTGCCTTTTTTTTATATTTTGATATAATTGGTAATTTTTTTGAAGGGACTTTTTTATGCAGCGGAGTGTCATTATTTTGCGGCTCTGGTTTCAACTGGTTTTGCACTTGTCCTCCATGTTTTCAGCAGCGTGTTCCAGGTTGGGTCAAACCATCCTGATATGGGGAGACTGTGTGTTTTTAGGATAATTAAATGAAACAGCCTACTGAATACAACATTCACAGCTGATGGCGCTGCATGACAGGAACACACTTTGGGGTCGTGCGGAGAATTGAGTGCTGCTTAATTGTCTGTAAAGCACAATGTTTTTCAGTATTTACTGATGAGGTCATCACAAGAAAAGTTCATTTTGTACATATGAATCCTTTTGAATTGCACTTTTTGTTTAATTTATTTTGAGTTAGTGGAAAAGTTGCTCCTCCAGACAGTGACGTGTTCCACAGTAAAGTGTTGGTCATAGATTCGGTGAGTGTGTGTTCTCAGTTAAAGTCAGGTCATTTCAGTCTTTTTGAAACTACTTCTTAGTTGTTGGACTTTTTTGTTTGTGCATGAAAGCTGTTGAGTCTGTTTAAAAATGGCTGAAGATTCTGAATTGTTATATATGTTGTAATACCTCGTGTTTTAATTCAAATGCAGCTAATTGAGTGTAAAAGGGAATAGTTTCCTCTCTATCATCGCCACCAGCTGCTCGTTTTGGTTTATCATTAAACTTGTTTTTGTGTTGGCATACATATCCTGTACTATCTCAGGTTAAAACTGCACTATCTTTTCATTCAATACATCTGAGAAGTTGAGAATGTTCCTTGATTTGGGTCTAGGCTTGTCATTCAGGGGGGATGGTGGGTCCCGGAGCCAGACCAGTAGAGAACCACTGGTCTAGGGATCTGTTAGGGGTCCTTTATGGGTCCTTTAGGGGACTGTTAGGGGTCCTTTTAGGGGTCCATTCAAGGGTCCAGTCACGAAAAACTTATGTTTTAATATTTAAAGGATCTGATTGAATTGCATAAGGGCATTACTGGAGAAAAAAAATGCATTTGAAATTAAATCCAAACTGCATTGATGGGTTGATGACGAGTAACACAAAGCACAAACTAAAACTGGGCATCCTGCACACTTGGGGCTGAACCGATAACTAGAGGTAATACCAATAACTAGAGGTAATACCAATAACTAGAAGTAATACCAATAACTAGAGGTAATACCAATAACTAGAGTTAATACCAATAACTAGAAGTAATACCAATAACTAGAGTTAATACCGATAACTAGAAGTAATACCAATAACTAGAGGTAATACCAATAACTAGAGGTAATACCAATAACTAGAAGTAATACCAATAACTAGAAGTAATACCAATAACTAGAGTTAATACCAATAACTAGAAGTAATACCAATAACTAGAGTTAATACCGATAACTAGAAGTAATACCGATAACTAGAGGTAATACCAATAACTAGAGGTAATACCAATAACTAGAGGTAATACCAATAACTAGAAGTAATACCAATAACTAGAAGTAATACCAATAACTAGAGTTAATACCAATAACTAGAAGTAATACCAATAACTAGAGGTAATACCAATAACTAGAGTTAATACCAATAACTAGAAGTAATACCAATAACTAGAGTTAATACCAATAACTAGAAGTAATACCAATAACTAGAGTTAATACCAATAACTAGAAGTAATACCAATAACTAGAAGTAATACCAATAACTAGAGGTAATACCAATAACTAGAAGTAATACCAATAACTAGAGTTAATACCAATAACTAGAAGTAATACCAATAACTAGAAGTAATACCAATAACTAGAAGTAATACCAATAACTAGAGGTAATACCAATAACTAGAAGTAATACCAATAACTAGAAGTAATACCAATAACTAGAGGTAATACCAATAACTAGAAGTAATACCAATAACTAGAGGTAATACCAATAACTAGAAGTAATACCAATAACTAGAAGTAATACCAATAACTAGAGGTAATACCAATAATTAGAGTTAATACCAATAATTAGAGTTAATACCAATAACTAGAAGTAATACCAATAACTAGAGGTAATACCAATAATTAGAGTTAATACCAATAATTAGAGTTAATACCAATAACTAGAAGTAATACCAATAACTAGAGGTAATACCAATAACTAGAAGTAATACCAATAACTAGAGGTAATACCAATAACTAGAAGTAATACCAATAACTAGAGGTAATACCAATAACTAGAAGTAATACCAATAACTAGAAGTAATACCAATAACTAGAGGTAATACCAATAACTAGAGGTAATACCAATAACTAGAAGTAATACCAATAACTAGAGGTAATACCAATAACTAGAAGTAATACCAATAACTAGAAGTAATACCAATAACTAGAGGATACCGATACCAGCATCAGAAATACATCCTCACATTCTGGTCCACGTCGTGTTTCACAGTGGGAAATCCCAACAGTAAAACCGCAACGTTTGCAGAATGCAAATATTTAATTTGTAAGTTTAGTTCAGTTTCCAGACAGAGTTGGGTAACATCTCTACCCATAATGCAACACTCTGGTTTAAGAAAAGTTATTTTTAAAAGCCCCAAAAAAGCCCAATCTAAAGATGTAAATTCCATAAAATAAGCATGATGTCATCGTTCAGGCAGACGGAGAGTTATCCTGCCCGGAGCTCTGTGGGCCGGTAGAACCGGACCAGCGGGTCGGAGGGTCGGAGGGTTTGTGGAGGTGTGCTCGTGTCCTCAGGCGGGTTCCAGGTGCTTTGCATCAGCATCTCTATTTGTTAAAGTTGCTTCGTCACGGTGAAGCAATGAGTTGCTTTCATAATCAGGTAACCACATCCTCAACTGCGGCTACAGTCTCTCCCTTAGTTCACTCTTTAAAACGTTGATGCTTCCAGTCAAACACGTTTGTAAAACAACCTTTTTATGTTCAGGATTCATGAATTCTCCAGTTTGTGGAGACCCTTTGGAGATCAGTTTGTGGTGTTAAGTTCCTGGTTGTGGTATTTTCTGCACGTATATAGTTGAAACAGCAGAATCCTGCAGCTCTGAAGGTGCTGCATGCACATCGTGTTACAGAACACATGCACAGGCCGTTTGTGTTGTTGTGAGTACTTGAGTCTTGAAGGATCCCTTGGTAGTTTCCTTGTCTTCACGGCAGCGTGACCCTGCACAGCGGGGTAGAATGAGGACGCACCTCATGTGTGTTGGGCGGCACCTGGACGTGTCTGGTATGTGCCGCTGGTCTCTTTGATGTCTTTTTGACAACGCAGCTGCTAAAATGCAAATCAGTGGAAGTGGGAGGACGAGAGGACTTGCAGATCTCAACTTGCCCTTCCTCCTCCTCTACGTCTGTGGGGAGCTCCATCAAGCGTTCGCTCCTGTGACACTTTGCTGTTTGTCATCACGGGACGCCGCTGCAGAGCTCCATGAGCACCCTGTGGAGCGGGACGGCTTCTCGTGGCTGAGGAGGGTCTGTAGGCTTTGAGAGGGCAGGAGGAAGAAGCAGAGTGAGGTGACCTTTCAATTTGTAGTTCTTGTGACGTGACCACAATGTGAGTCAGAGCTGATAGAGTCCTGATCAATATGATTACGTTTACACCTGGCATCATTCCGCTGATATAATCACTTTCTCCCAGTCCTCAGGAATTGAACGTCTTCTTGTGTCTCCCTCAAGCTTCAGGACCCGTCGGTGAGCCTCCAGCAGTAACGGTGGGGTCTGTCCGGTGCCGGGGAGCTGGATGTATGAGACAGCTTCATGGGCGTGAAGGACCATCTGGAGGATGGGACAGGCCACATCCTCAGCCTGGGGCTGGATCTGGACTACCTCCACGTGGAAGGCGCTGAGCGGCAGGCGGGCCTGAGCACTGTGACGGGCGCCGGGCATATAGGGGTCAAAGCTGGGGCCCCGAGTAACAGCAGTGACAGCAGTCTTGGTAGTAGCAGCACAAGCTTTAGCACTAATTCCAGCTTCAGCAGCAGCAGTAGTTGCAGTAACTTCTCTGACAGTGACGATGAACGGCTCCAGAATGGGTCCGGTTCTGAATCCCAAAACCCTCACCAGCCTCCCCTGCAGCACCAGGAGTGCTCTTCAGTCCTCCAGACGGTCAGGCCGGACCTGGCACCAAACCGATCCCCCGGAGACCCCCCACAGCCGGAGACCTCGCCTCCCCCTGACCCCCTCACAGACTACCGCGCCAAGGTGGAGTTTGCCCTCAAGCTGGGCTACCCCGAGGAGCTGGTGCTGCTGGTGCTGAGGAAACTGGGCCCGGACGCACTCATCAACGACGTCCTGGGAGAGCTGGTGAAACTGGGAACCAAGACGGAGATGGAGCAACAGGGAGGAGGATCGACCGTCTCCCAGTCTCCCTCCTCCTGCTTGTCGTCCTCCTTGGCCTCCTTGGCCTCCTCCTCCAGCTCCTCTCTGGACTCCTGCCGGCTGCTGTGTCCGTCCCAGCTGCTGGAGGACAAAGACAACCTTCGCCCTGTGGTGCTGGACGGGAGCAACGTGGCCATGAGGTGAGGAGGACGACAGGTTTCTGTTATTCTGCTTGTCACGTGACGGCTGCATGTCGCAGAGTAAAGGAACCGTCGCTTGTTGTTAGCAGCTAAGCTGCAGCAGCTCAGGTTAGCAGCCACATGAACGCATGACGTCCTGGAACATGTCAGAAAATGACGTAATCGCCCTGCGCGTTGTGTGTCACACGTACGCCTTTTTGTGACGTGGATCAGAGCTTTTCAGACGTGATAAAAATACATTTACATGTTAAGGGTTTATACCCAGACGGCCCATTAGCTTTAGAAACAGGAAGTGTTAAACATCTCCATGAGAGTAAATACTTAGCAGCCAAATCGAATATTTTACAGGATATTCAACCTTTTGATTCTTTATAACACATTTAATACTTGACTTATTTCCCTACAGGGTTTGTACAAAGTTAATAAAGCAGTTTATGAATATGAGATAATTACACTTCCTCCTCAGCATTGTGAAGTTTGGTTCGTGGCTTTTTGTTGGTTACACTCGTCGTCTCAGTCTTATGTGGTTATGTGAGATATTTTAATGTAGAAATATCAATACCACTTTTTATGAAAATATGTTCATATTTTCAATTATATCATTAACTGTCAACTGTCGCAAAAAAAAGATGTGCGTTCGTCATGTTTTTGCTAATTTCAACTGATACAACTAATTATGTATGTAATATGCAAAAACACAGGCCTTTTTCCTCTTATATTGAAAACAAACAGTTGTGAAGCTCTAGAAAGCAAAATAAAACAATTTCACTTTATCATTACATTTTCACATAACACTTGCATTCCGTGCACTTTATTTTTATTTTAACTTTTTTATATTCTACTGTAGATTCAATTGTAAATATGCATGCTCCCATTTATTGCACTTTGTTTATTGTTAAATGTTAAACCTCCCGCCAGGACAAATTCCTTGTATGTGAAAACATACATGGCAACAAATGGTTCTGATTCTGATATCAGGTTTTCACTTCAAAATCTCCTTGTGAGGACAACATGTAGTTTGCTTTGGCGTCGCTGATTGTTCAACATGTCTTTCTGCTCCTGCAGCCATGGAAATAAGGAGGTGTTCTCCTGCCAAGGCATCCAGCTGGCTGTTGATTGGTTCTTGGACCGAGGTCATCGTGACATCACTGTTTTTGTCCCGGCTTGGAGAAAAGAGCAGTCCCGCCCCGATGCGCTCATCACAGGTAAAAAGCTCCTGAAGCCTCCAGCGGTGATGCAAAGTCACGATTAAACAAAGAGGAAGGATGCCGATGAATCCTCTGGCTAGGTGTGTGACTGTGTCCCGTCTCCGTCCTCAGACCAGGACATCCTCCGGCGCCTGGAGAAAGAGAAGATCCTGGTCTTCACGCCATCGCGCCGCGTGCAGGGCCGCCGCGTCGTTTGCTACGACGACCGCTTCATCGTCAAACTGGCCTACGAGTCCGAGGGCATCATCGTCTCCAACGACAACTACCGCGACCTCGCCAACGAGAAGCCGGAGTGGAAGAAGTTCATCGACGAGCGTCTGCTGATGTACTCCTTTGTAAACGACAAGTAAGCAAACTCGTGACCAAAGGAAGTAAAGTTGGCGGGAAGCAAAGAGAAAAATGCTAATTATTAGTGGACAAATCCTTTAAAAACACTGATGGAATCTGATTTGGAAAGCACATAAAAGACCAAAGACGGACGCAGAAGCCATACAAAAAGACCTTTGTGGGTCCCAACCACTAAAGATCACTTCAAGATTGTAACCGAGCCGCACAATGCATTTCTGCATGGAAGTTATCTGAGGACTTCCTTTTACTTGAACCGACACTTTCAATTCCTCATTGTTGTTCTTTTGATCTTTTATTAGCGTCACTGATCAAATCATCCCCCCTGAAAAGAGACAGGTGTCTTGTATTATTGACGGGATCTGTTGTCATAAAGATATGTTTGTTAGGGTTTTAATCTATTATCCGTGTATTCAGGTTCATGCCACCAGATGACCCACTCGGACGACATGGACCCAGTCTGGAGAACTTCCTGAGGAAGAGGCCTATTATTGCTGAACACAGGAAGCAGCCATGTCCTTATGGTAAACACCAATAATGCACTTCTGTTGATGTCCGTGGAGCGCTTCAAGCATTTCAATTAACTAACAACATATTTCTTTCTTAAAATAAGGAATACTTGCTTTGATCTGGTTCTACCTTTCCAAGGATATAGAATGACCCCTAAGTGATTCAACAATTTACTTGAAATGATTACCTTTCTTTACAGCCGTGGAATTAACACAAATAATTGTTAATTTACTGACGAGTGAGTTTCCTTGTTTTCTTGTTTTCGTCCTTCAGGGAAGAAGTGCACATATGGCCACAAGTGCAAGTTTTACCACCCTGAAAGGGGCAGCCAGCCCCAGCGTGCCGTGGCTGATGAGCTCCGTGCCAGTGCCAAGATGTCGTCCGTGGCGTCTAGAGGTCTGCTGGAAGACACCCTGATGGTGAAGAGACAAAGCTCCAGTCAACCAGAGGGTATAGCTGAGGCCGAGCGGAGTCGGGGCACTCCGAAGAAGCAGTCGAACCCCAGCCCTCACTGCTCCTTCAGCGACCTCCTGGAGGACAGGCTACGGATGCAGTCCAAAGTGGAAGACCGTAGGGGAAGCAACAGCAGCTGCAGCAGCAGCTGTAGCAGCAGCTTCCTAGGGTACCCGGCTCCGGGGGGACCCCCTTCGTCTGGAAGCTTTGACCGATGGGAGTACCCTGGGGGAAACGGTGGAGGCAGCTCCAGGTACCCTGGAGCCTCCGGACCGAGCCAGGCGGAAACTTACCGGAGATGCGAGTCTCCAGATCCGGGGTACAGCTCCCTGGTGAAGGCGTACTCCAGCCTCAGTCTGGTGGTGCCGCAGAGTCCTGAATGCTTCCTCCCGGCTGATCTGCGAGCCGGATCGCTGCTGTCGGACTGTAGCAGTGACGGCAGCGCAGACTCTTTCTCCCCGGACCTCTTGTTAGACGATGGCCCCAAGTGCCACCATCACCACCACCATCCTCACCACCATCATCATCACTGCTCTGGCCAGTACGCCCACCCAGTGAGCCGCGTTCCTCCTGGACTGGGCCTCCACGCTCCTCGTGGCTATCCAGTTCCTCAAGCGCTGCGGAGACAACTTACTTTTGGCTTGGAAGACCCTCCAACTTCAGTTCCCTCTCATGGACCTCCACATCCCTTCAAGTCCCCTTCCGCCTATGTCCCACCACATCCCTTCAAGTCCCCTTCAGCCTACGTCCCACCACATCCCCTCAAGTCCCCTTCAGCCTACGTCCCACCACATCCCTTCAAGTCCCCTTCAGCCTACGTCCCAGCACACCTTCAGCATCCATTGCTGAGCAGCTTCCCGGGGGAATTCCCAGCTCGCCCACCGCAAGCATCCGGCGCTCACTCCCACTCTCAGAGTTCGCCGCTCGGCCGCGATTTGATGGGCTCCCTTTGGCAGGAAGGCGGGCTCCAAGACTCCCAAGTGTACAAAGTCTCACCGCTGCACTCCCGAATAAACCACTCTGGGCTAAACCAACAACCTCAGCATGCGGTAAACTGGGACCCCCCATTACCAGCAGTCCCCTAAGCCCCGCTACGATCTGTATGCCTTCCAGAGCCTCCCAGAAGTCCTGGAGAAGGCTTGGCACTCGCCTTGGGGCCGGCAAACCCACTCGTCCCCCCGGGGCCTTTCAGCCTCGAGTCTCCCACCGCTGCCCCAGTTGTCCCTTCCACCCATCACTGCCCACAAGAGCCACCTGTCCCCGGCACCGCCGCACCAGGAGCCGCCTGCCTTGGGTCGATACCAGGACCTCAGAGAGAGGGTGTTTGTTAACTTGTGCCGGATTTTCCCTGCGGACCTGGTGAGGATGGTGATGATCAGGAACCCCCATGTGGTGGACGCCCAGGAGCTCGCGGCGGTGATTCTGATGGAGAAATCGCAGCACGGGTCTTGAACGCCGGCCAGCGGGTGAAGCTGCAGCTTCTTCGTAGCCGGGCTGCAGCTTCTTCGTAGCCGGGTTTATCCCTCGCACTCGTCTTGATTATTAAAGTCAAGGTTGGACAGAAGCAAACCAAAAGCACAATATATACAGCCGTTAATGCACTGCTTAATTGTATTGCAGGGAAGTCGCCTCATTAACTTTAATGGTATCTTTGTAAAGGGAAATCCCCAAAATTGCCATATTATTTTCTATGAATATATGCCTGCTATTACAGCACTTAGGATCAGTAAAGGTTGGGGATTAATGTGCATGTTTGAGCTCGAGCTTTGAATCAAGACACCGGTTTCTCTTCGGGAGGCCTTGAGTGTGTTTCAAAGGTGACAGCGTTGTTCATTTTAAATTAATTTATTTGTTATATTTTAAGTTATTTACATATTTTTTAAATTATTCTGTTTTTGGCACTTTTTTTGTTATTGCTGTGTTTCCTCCTCAGCTTTTTTTATTTTTATTTTGGGCAATCATATCAGGGTATAGGTATAGCTCAAACTCCTACTCTCCATCTGAGTAAAATACTTCTCTTTCCACCAGTCACTGAGACGATAGCGTGGGGTAAAGGAATATTTATTCAATCGTAAAGGTTCTTCATGCATTGCTGATATTTTCCCGCCGTATCTGAAGCTACAATTAGCTCAACAAGCGGATCAGTGCTTTCTTTATGAACCGACAGATGCTGTTGTGACATTTTGTGGATTTCCCCAAACAGGGAAGTGAAACTCAAGCGGCACCCACAAAAGAATATCGAAAAAACTCCACTCGAAAACCCCGAGCTGTTGTTTATTTCCACTTCATCGGCTTTTAGAACAGAATTTATTATTATTTTAGTTTTTTTAATAAAAACACACTGTTCTTTTCCACCTTTAAACCACATTATAATGTGAATCATGTGGAGAGCACCAGGAATGTTTGGGTGGAAAAGAAGATTGTTGGTTTATTTTAGTATGTGTTAATTTATTCCATGTTTACGTGTGTGAACATCTGTCTTGCTTTAGACACAGGGTCTCGTTTGTCCGTGGCAACGCCACTAAACTCATCGGTTTAGTCAAGAAAGAAATCAGATTTTAAGAAAAATAACAAAATAGAAAGTGGTATCATACCTTTCTTAATTCATTTAAAACCATCAAGGACTTGGAAGGAATTACCTCAGACGTCAATAAGCTAATAACTCAATATTATTAACGTTATTTATAAATTGAGTCATCATTAAATCTATGAAATGTCAAAACGTAGTCCTCAGATATTATAATTAACTGCGCATCAGTATTTCTATGTTCTCTTAATGTATAAGCGCTTTGTTATTCTTATTGTCACCACCACCACCAATGGGATTGTGGGTCTCTGGTATGACACCCAGCAGCCAGATGACACCTCTCTTTGTTGATACAAATTGTATCCTATAAACCTTTTTAAGCAAGATCATTGTTTTTATATGAGAATATTTAAAGAAAAGAAAATATTTCGAGTTGAATATTTTTGAGTATTTGTGGCAAACTTTGACACCTTTTGGTGCTGAGCCTATATTTATATTTTTTCAAGTGCAGGAAAGAGACCTTTTGGGAAACAGCTATTGTTTCTATTGTCAGTGAACTGAATCACGGTACTGTGTCGCCCCAAAACCCTCAGCGGGGTCGAGGTCGAGTCGGCCCTAAAAGACGTGAAACGCAGATACGTTGTTGTTAAAAGGTGTTAAAACAAAAAAGGTGTGGTTAAAAGGTGACGTTGTCTCATTTCTCGAGAGACATTTTGTTAGCTTGTTAGCTTCAAACCTCGAAGAAGTGCAGTAAAAAAATAATAAATAGAGGTTTTAATGAGCTTGCGTCTCAAATTTTAGCCACACCTCCAAATCGTTTACGACAAAAAACACAACGTGTTCTTCTCTATTGTCTCTTGCTCTTATTTCACCTACTTGAAAGCTCTCTTCTGGGTTAGGGCTAGGGTTAAGCTCTCTTCTGGGTTAGGGCTAGGGTTAAGCTCTCTTCTGGGTTAGGGCTAGGGTTAAGCTCTCTTCTGGGCCGTGCTGAACCTGAAGCTCTCAGGAACGAGTCCTCGCTGCTTCCTGTCTTCAGCAGGTTCTCTTCCTCCGGCTGGCACCGTGTGCTAGTGTTCGTCTGCAACTTAAAGAAACGCACCTCTGAAAGGTGTCGCGTTAACATTCCTGTGGATATTTTTTTTTTTTTTTTAAAGCGTATTTAGTGTATGAGGGCAAAAGCTATTTTTCTATGATCATGAACTTGTTCAGAGCTATTTTTTCTATGTTTACCTGCAGGAAGAGATTGTAATACGGGGATGCTCACTTTGACTGTTGTGTTTGGTTTTCTCTCCAAATGTTACGACAAGTGTTCAGACTGAATATGATTCCAACCGAGCGAAAACGTACCGCTGCAGTTCTGTGTTATCGAACCGCCGAGCCGCCGTCTGTCCGCGTGTCGTCGTCTCTGCAGGTTCAGGAAGTGAAGTTTAAAAAGCCTTTTTCACAGCAGAGGCTCGGGTACTATTGAACTTATCCTAAACTATTCACGTTGAGGATGAGCCACGACTGTGTGAACCCGTCTGGACAAAAACATCCGGCTCTAGTCGTCAGTGGAGAAGCTGACAGTCGGCTCCAGCTATCGGCACTGATAAACTGATCACTGTGGCCGCACTCTTTTTTTCCCACCCCCTTTTTTCCGTCACTGTCTTCTTGTTAAATCTTAGCCATAAACTCCTACCGGCTCCGTCCACGCAGCACCGGCACATCGTTACAAAGAAAATCGAGTCGGCACCGAGTTTGAAAGACAGACTTAATAGAAACTGATTTTATTTTTAAGTACCGTAAAAGTTGGGTTACACGCCGCTACTACCTTCGGTCAGTGTCCCCGTTTGCTCCCCGCTGTAGCCAGCTGGCGCTCATGCTAGTTCCCCGCTAACTTCCGCTAGCTCTCCGCTAGCTCCCCGACAACCACCGAAGGTAGCGGGACCAGCCCCGGCTCGAGACCCGACGCGGGCAGAGTGGACGCGGGCAGTAGCAGCACGGAGCTAGCGCTGCTGCTAGCTTGCTACAGCGATACACTGACCAGAGGTAGGAGCGGCTTGTAACCCGACTTTTACGGTAACCAGTGTAACATTTTTACTGGCCGCTCTTCTACTGTTCACAAACCCTGTCAAATTCAATAAAAACCTGCATTTCGATATCCAAAGTGCATATCCAAAGTCCAGGAAAAGTGGGGGAAAAACCTCCTATCTGCACTTTCAGCATTTTTCATTTTTATTTTGTATTATGTATCGGGTATCCTTAAAAAATAGCATTCTGCAAAATAACCACAAGTTATTATTTTTTTATTCTCCAAAAAGTGAATTTTTCAGACAGGAGGTTTTGCTCCTCGGACATCGATACGCGTTCTTATCTTGGTGAAAAAAGGAGTTCCTGGTGTCGCCAGCGCCCTGAACCAGAGGCGGCTGGAAGGAAATCACCCAACAACCTTTGTCAGCCATCTTTATGTGACTTCGGCCAAACTGCACTGGATTTGTTTTGTTTTGGTCTTAACGTCTTATGGTTACGGTGCGTTTGTTATTTACGTAAAAACACGTCAGCTTTCCAGATCGATCCCGAGATGCCTCACAGGAACCGATGCCACGGGGCGTCCCGTCATGTGATCACCCGTCACATTCAGTCTGAACACACCTTTGAGAATTCAAGTGTGGGTTTTATCTGTTTTTGTAATTTGTTGCTCTTTTTTGACTAAAATGGCCTAAATCTACAAGACAGAAATGTCAAATATCAACGCCTTTATTTCTCATGTGCTTTAATGCAGCTTAACTTCAGAAATACTTAAAGTGCCGCCTCTTCAGGGACCAAAGCCAAGTAAAAAGGCTGTTGTATTGCTTTCCCATGTGTTCCCCCTTTGCTCAGGTCTGTGGTGGTTGTATGAAACCAAAATATAAAAGACGATATTAAAGTGTTTGACCATTGCTGCTGTTTCACTTTTTCCTGCTGGCAGATGAAGAGTTTCACTCCAAAAGATTGTCCAAAGCTGTCACGTACAACCGATCCACGCCCAGGAAGCCCCGCCCCCTTCTACGGCGGCGCTTCACTGATTGGTTGATGTACAGAATGTGTCCGCTCGAAATACATTAAACATTTCAGCAAAAGACAAAAGACAAAAAGAAAAGAAACTTGAGATTCACACACAAATTCTCCGAAATGCTTTTTCCCCACTAATGAATTTGACCTCGTCATTGATCGTGTCTTTGTTCATCTTTTTCTTCTCTTCTTTTATTAAAAAACGTGACTTTCGGAGTGGGCGAACTCGACTTGAGCTTTAGGAACTGAAACCCAAAACAAAAGCTTGGAAAACCAACTGTGGCCAAATGAGACGTGTTGACTGTTGTTGTGTGTGATGTAAATGTGAGCAATAAAAGCCGAGTCAAGCTTCACGTGTTGCTGCTGAGTTTCCTTATTGGCTCAGTGTGTTTCTGCAGAGACGGGGGTTTGATGCTACGGGGCGCTGACGGGAGGGACGGGGGTTTGATGCTACGGGGCGCTGACGGGAAGGACGGGGGTTTGATGCTGCGGGGCGCTGACGGGAGGGACGGGGGTTTGATGCTGCGGGGCGCTGACGCGAGGGACGGGGGTTTGATGCTACGGGGCGCTGACGGGAGGGACGGGGGTTTGATGCTGCGGGGCGCTGACGGGAGGGACGGGGGTTTGATGCTGCGGGGCGCTGACGCGAGGGACGGGGGTTTGATGCTACGGGGCGCTGACGGGAGGGACGGGGGTTTGATGCTGCGGGGCGCTGACGGGAGGGACGGGGGTTTGATGCTGCGGGGCGCTGACGGGAGGGACGGGGGTTTGATGCTACGGGGCGCTGACGGGAGGGACGGGGGTTTGATGCTACGGGGCGCTGGCGGGAGGGACGGGGGTTTGATGCTACGGGGCGCTGACGGGAGGGACGGGGGTTTGATGCTACGGGGTGCTGACGGGAGGGACGGGGGTTTGATGCTACGGGGTGCTGACGGGAAGGACGGGGGTTTGATGCTACGGGGTGCTGACGGGAGGGACGGGGGTTTGATGCTGCGGGGTGCTGACGGGAGGGACGGGGGTTTGATGCTACGGGGTGCTGACGGGAGGGACGGGGGTTTGATGCTACGGGGTGCTGACGGGAAGGACGGGGGTTTGATGCTACGGGGTGCTGACGGGAGGGACGGGGGTTTGATGCTGCGGGACGGGAGGGACGGGGGTTTGATGCTACGGGGTGCTGACGGGAGGGACGGGGGTTTGATGCTACGGGGCGCTGACGGGAGGGACGGGGGTTTGATGCTACGGGGCGCTGACGGGAGGGACGGGGGTTTGATGCTGCGGGGTGCTGACGGGAGGGACGGGGGTTTGATGCTGCGGGGCGCTGACGCGAGGGACGGGGGTTTGATGCTACGGGGCGCTGACGGGAGGGACGGGGGTTTGATGCTACGGGGCGCTGACGGGAGGGACGGGGGTTTGATGCTACGGGGCGCTGACGGGAGGGACGGGGGTTTGATGCTACGGGGCGCTGACGGGAGGGACGGGGGTTTGATGCTGCGGGGTGCTGACGGGAGGGACGGGGGTTTGATGCTACGGGGCGCTGACGGGAGGGACGGGGGTTTGATGCTACGGGGCGCTGACGGGAGGGACGGGGGTTTGATGCTACGGGGCACTGACGGGAGGGACGGGGTTTGATGCTGCGGGGCGCTGACGGGAGGGACGGGGGTTTGATGCTACGGGGCGCTGACGGGAGGGACGGGGGTTTGATGCTACGGGGCGCTGACGGGAGGGACGGGGGTTTGATGCTGCGGGGTGCTGACGGGAGGGACGGGGGTTTGATGCTGCGGGGCGCTGACGCGAGGGACGGGGGTTTGATGCTACGGGGCGCTGACGGGAGGGACGGGGGTTTGATGCTGCGGGGCGCTGACGGGAGGGACGGGGGTTTGATGCTACGGGGCGCTGACGGGAGGGACGGGGGTTTGATGCTGCGGGGCGCTGACGGGAGGGACGGGGGTTTGATGATTCTTCTGCTGTAACTGTTTGCCCGAAATCAACAAAATGATGGAACATAATCCTTCGGCAACGCCGTCTCCTGTTATTGAGAAAATAAGTTTACAAACAGAAAGAAGTTCACAAACTTTACGCAGCAAATTCAACGTGTTATGTGTGTCTGACAACATGATTATTTAGATAACTCATCTCAATCTTTGCATATCTGTTTGGATCAAAGAGAGAACTTAACAGGTGAACTTTTCCCACAGAATTCAACACAAAATAATAAAAAAAAGTTAAACTAGACACAGAGGAAATGAGACGAATAAGACGTTTTGTAGTTTTTTTTTTAAAACAAATTATTTAAATTACATGAGACGTAAAAGTGAAATACAGATATTAAAGAGTCACAGACAAGCGTGCCGGCAACATCAACAAGCTACAAACGGCCGTTTCATCGTATCGACCGCTGCTCTCGTTTAGCTAGCATGCACGACGCTAACGACGCGCCGGGGGAGGACAGGAAATGCCGCTTGCCGTCTCTCCTTTGGGTAAAAGGAGGTGTGCTTCGTTGGGGTTGGGGTTGAGAGGGGGCGGAGCTGTAGAAGCAGGGAGCAATCTGATTGGCCGAGGCAGAGCTTTGGCGAGGCTGAAGCTGCGCAGCCCGTTAGCCGCTCGTTCTCCTGGATAGAACCAACGGAAGCAGGAGTCCCCGGGGCGGCGGAAGGTTCTGGGCTCTACGAGGTTTATGGGAGGCGTTGACGTGGCGTTTCCATCGTTGGGTCCGACCCGTCTCTCTCTCTCTCTCTCTCTCTCTCTCTCTCTCTCTCTCTCTCTCTCTCTCTCTCTCTCTCACATGGACTCAAACTCGTCGATGCGCTGCTTGGTGTTGCCCTGGCGGATCTGCCTCAGGGTCTTGTACTTGTCTCGCCCGGCGCGCACGTTCTCGGCGTGCAGCATGTCGTTCTGGGTTTTCTTGGTGTCGTCTCGGGCCTCGGCCAACTCCGAGCTCAGTGCCTGGACAGAAGACACAGAGCGGCATTATGGGAGATAAAAAATAAAACATCTCACACGTTGCAGCATCATCCAGGTTTGAAAAATACTGTCCCTGGGCCATCATGGTGCAGTTAAATTCATGTAGGAAATAATAATGTAATTATTAAATACAATATGTTTTTTTACAAAGATTCCCTTTCTCCTTACGTACTAAACGTTCTTGTATAATATATAAGGCATTTTTTTCATTTATTTAATAACTTTAGTGCAAAATGAACACATATACTGTATATGTGTATGTATACCGTAAAAGTCGGGTTATAAGCTGCTACTACCTTCGGTGGTTGTCCCTGCTAGCTCCCCGCTGTAGCCAGCTAGCGATGCTGCTAGCTCCCTGACAACCACCGAAGGTAGCGGGACCAGCTCCGGCTTATAACCCAACTTTTACGGTATACAAATATATATTTGTATATTGAGTGGAAATGTAAAGTATGATTTAAAAACTTAATGCAATCTTAAAATGATATAGCCCAGCCCTAATCAGTGATGTTAAATATATAAAGTATTAGTATAATATAGTATAAAGTATATTAATGTATTTCTCGTTTACCTGCAGCTGTTTCTTGACCCGCTCGTTCTTCTGCGCCTCCGTGACACGCTCCTCCTCCTGGCTGCCGACGCCGTCGCTGAGGAGCTCGGCGCTCGCCTCCTCCTCCTCCTCGTCCTCTTCCTGCTCCTCGTGGTCCTGGTCTGGCGCCGGCGGGGACGTCATGGCCGTCTTCAGCTCCTCCCTGGTCTTCTCCAGGTCGTCCTGTGCTGACAGAGCCTGTGAAGAAAGATCATGGAGACTTTTAGAGAGAGAGAGGCACGGAAACAGCACGGACACAGTCTATACGCAGACGACACCATATTCTATCTTTCAGATTTTTAATCGTTTAATGGACCTAAACAAGGCCGTGGGGCCGTTTGATGCCCTGTGAGGCCTCTTCCTCTCTGCACACACACACACACACACACACACACACACACACACACACACACACACACACACACACACACACACACACACACAGCATTGCTCCGCCGAGTATATATATATATACACTGTATGTATATGTGTGTATATGTAGTGTATATACACGGGTTCCATTACTTTGTGTTGCCACTCTGTTGCTTCGTCTTCTTTTTTCCTCTTGGCTTCCTCCAGCAGAACGATTTTGGCCGTGAACTCCGCGAGCTCAGCCGCCTGTTCAGGGAAACCCGACACATTAATAAGTTACCGAACTGAACTCAGCGTGCTTTCCAAACATTTTTATTTTACAAGAACTTGAAACAGACGGAATGGGGGTACCAGTTGCTCCTGGTTCTTCATCTGGTCGGCAGCCTGCTGAGCCAGCGCTGCCTTGGCCTCCTCTGCCGCCTGCCGCTCGCCCTCCAGACGCTCCGCCTCCTCCTGGGCCCACTTCCTCTCCTGCTCCAGCTCCAGCGCCCTGCGGGTCTGCTCCTCCAGCTCTACACACACACACACACACACACACACACACACACACACACACACACACACACACACACACACACACACACACACACACAGGTGCAACGACAGATGTAACGACATGTGTAAGGACAGGTGCAATGACAGGTGTAAGGACAGGTGTAATGACAGGTGTAATGACAGGTGTAAGGACAGGTGTAATGACAGGTGTAAGGACAGGTGTAAGGACAGGTGTAATGACAGGTGTAAGGACAGGTGTAAGGACAGGTGTAATGACAGGTGTAAGGACAGGTGTAATGACAGGTGTAAGGACAGGTGTAATGACAGGTGTAAGGACAGGTGTAATGACAGGTGTAAGGACAGGTGTAAGGACAGGTGTAAGGACAGGTGTAATGACAGGTGTAAGGACAGGTGTAAGGACAGGTGTAATGACAGGTGTAAGGACAGGTGTAAGGACAGGTGTAATGACAGGTGTAAGGACAGGTGTAATGACAGGTGTAAGGACAGGTGTAATGACAGGTGTAAGGACAGGTGTAATGACAGGTGCAATGACAGGTGTAAGGACAGGTGTAAGGACAGGTGTAAGGACAGGTGTAAGGACAGGTGTAAGGACAGGTGCAACGACAGGTGAACTCTTCTTCTCTACCTTTCTGAGCCCTCTGCGTCTGCCTCTCGATCTGCCTCAGCCTCTCCATCAGCTCGTCCTTCTCCCGCTCGATCCGCTCCTTTTCCTTCTCCGCGTGCTCGCGCTTCTTCTTCTCGTTCTCCAGCTGTGCTCTGTCCAAACGGTCACATGGTCACATGATCACATGGTCACACGGTCACATGATCATCGCTGACTGTGTTTCAACCTTTTGAGTCTGGTCTTTACAAAGACGTTGGTGTCGTGTGGTTTGGTTTCTCTCAGTGAGCCGCCGTGTCGTGTCGTTATGGAGGAACACATGTTAGTTCACAGGTATGTTGTTGTGAACGCACCTCTCCGTCTGCTTGTGCTGCTTCTCCTCTCGGGCCTGAGCCTTCATCTGCTGCACCTCGATGGTGTCGGGCTTCCTCCTCCTCATGTACAGCTCGTGGTTCCCCATGCACAACGCCAGGATGCGCTTGTTGATCCGCAACCGAGGGGCGTAGAACAAGAAGTCCTGAGGAGACGAGGAGACGAGGAATGAGGAGAGGAGGAGATGAGGAGATGAGAGGTGAGACGATGAGGATACATAGTTTCTGATCAGAGCCCATCAGCTCCTCCTTCATCACTTACTGGAGCTTTTTTGTCGATCGGCTTGATGACGAACTTCTTGTCGTTGAAGGAGATGTTTCTGATCTCACTCCAGGGGAAGCCGATCTTTGGCGACAGCCTGATAGGAGAGATTACTAACATCAACATTAATATTAATAGTCAGAGGAAGAGGAATATCTCACAGTTCATAAACATGTGTACGCTTTAAAGAAAAAGCCTCTGAGGAGTGTTTCTGTTTTCAGGTTGTTCATCAGCAGTACTGTGTAACGCCACCAGGGGGTGCTGTTGTCAAACAATGCAACACCATGTCCTCAATGCAGCTGAGTCGCTTTATAGTGTGTGTGTGTGTGTGTGTGTGTGTGTGTGTGTGTGTGTGTGTGTGTGTGTGTGTGTGTGTGTGTGTGTGTGTGTGTGTGTGTGTGTGTGTGTGTGTGTGTGTGTTACTTGTCCTCGTGCTCGTAGATGTTGAGTCCCAGGGCGTCGACCCCGAGCCACAGTTCTGTGCCTTTCTTGTTTTTGATCTCAAAGTAGTTGACGCCGTACATCTCCAAGTCCTGAGCGATCTTCAGGTACTCCATCATCGCATCCTCCCTGCACACCCACACACCATGTTTTAGCACACACACACACACACACACACACAGTGTTCTACCACAGACAGGGTCTTAAGGTGGCTTAAGGCGGGGCTTAAGCTGAGGCTTACCTGAGCATGCTCCTGTGCTCCTCGTGCCAGCTCTGGATTCTGTCCTCCCACTGCTCCTTCGTCAGCTTGTGCTGCTCCAGAACTCTACAGAGGAACACACACACACATTGTGACTTTCTACTTAGATTTGTTTATTGGGTAACTTGAATCCAACCTTAAGAAATAGCTCACATAAATCGTGTTTGGTTAAAAATAAAATGAATAAACCCTTGGACAAAAGCGTTTTTTGTATTGAATTAACTTTCTTTAATCCCTCCCTTTATGTGCAGCAATGTTGTTGAAAACACCAACAAATATGGATCGAGAATAAAGTCATTATTATGTATTAGAAACAATAGAGAGACATAAAGCCTGGACAAAGACTGAATGAACTGAATACTAAATAAACCTATGAGGGCCCGGAGACAACAAAACAGATGGACGTTAGCTGAATGTAGCTAACGGAAGTTAAGTGTAGCTAACAGAAGTTAACTGTAGCTAACATAATGTAGCGACCCTGGGTCAGGAAAGCTACGAGACGTAAGATGGCTTATAGGGTGTTTATTAATGGAACATAGAACAGGCTACTGTGGGCCGTAGCCTACGCCACAACAACAGTAGAACCCCGTGAAAACCTCTCAACAAGCTTCACCTCTGCTCCGGGTCATAGACTGCCCCGAACGGCTGGTAACACACACACACAACCACATCCCCTCTCCCTCGCTCTCCAATCACAGGCACGCTTCCAGCTACCCAGCTCATGAGATGTTCACTGACCTCGTGAACATAACATTCATAACAAAACATTTCCCTCAGTCCGTTACAATAAGTTAAGTGTAGCTAATGTAAGTTAACTGTAGCTAACATAAGTTAAGTGTAGCTAACGTAAGTTAAGTGTAGCTAACGTAAATTAAGTGTAGCTAACGTAAGTTAAGTGTAGCTAACGTAAGTTAAGTGTAGCTAACATAAATTAACTGTAGCTAACGTAAGTTAACAGGGTACCCCCAGGATTTTTCATCTCAAATTTAAGACTTTTTAAGACCTTTTCAAGACCACTTTAAATGAAATTTAAGACCAACATCGCACCTTTCCTGATATGAGTATGAATGAAAAAAATAGGAAATCAATCAATCAATCAAATAACTTTAATCATAAGACAGAAGCACGTTAGCTAGAAAACGTGTCTAGGACCCGAATAATGCTGTTAGCTGACCCTGTAATGAAAGAAGACTTTTGTATTTATCAAGCCATGATGTGTGAGCACAGACATGTGTAACAACGCCTCCACTGCACCGTATAACTGTTTTAACCGAGCCAGCTGGTTTACAAAGGCAAGCAGGGTTGGATTAGCTTTAACGTTAAATTAATGAACACATGGCGAAATTGTATTGCAATGTTTTATCTCCTGAAATCAAAATGTAGTTACGATCTAGCAGACGTTTTTATCGCAGTGAAATGTGTGTACGGTATGGATTGAAGTAGAATATTTTTGTGAGATCTCACAACTCTTTTTTTTGTCTGTTTTCTACCAGGCTGCAACCTCCGTGAAGATGCCGGAGTGACGGTGGTCTTCGTGTTTAGTTAGTCTATTTTGAATGTAATTTAATTTGACCCTGTGTGCATTCAGTTCATTAAAATGTACTCTAACATTTTGGTCTACGTGTCTTATTTTATTGTATTGTTATATAATAATGAACAATATTTTCTTATCATATATTATTATGTATAAAATGTTATCTTATTTGGCATTTGTTGGACTGCTTGTGTTACCAAACAATGGGATCTTGATAGGCTTAATTTAGTAAGTAAAGTATTGTTTTTGTGTCATGATGAATATATTCAACTGGATTCTGGGGCGTCATTCTGAGACTTCGCTGAGTCGGCAACCGGACCCTGGCGACGTGTTTTCTGTAGCCGGCTTCAGGCCAGTGCCGGCCCCAGGTTAGTTTCCATTACGGCCGAGTGACGGCAGCGACGGCCGCCGGAATCGGGCCGGTGTATTCGGTCCGATTCTGGGGCGTCATTCATGCCGAGTCTCAGCAGAATCGGCAGCGGGACCCGGGCCGGACATGTTTCTTTCGGCGTGTCTAGCTTAAGCCGGATCCGGACAAGGTCATTTTGGCTACCTGGGGAAGAACCCTTTAATTTACAGAGAAGAAACATCTTCAGCTGGAGGACTGTGGACTCTGTAACACTACTGGCAAGTGCATCTGACCCTGCTGGTGAGACGCGCGATGGAAACGGGAAAGCAGGTTTGCATAGCTCGATGCTAACCTGCGAGCGCGCTAGTTAGCTCGCGCTTGGGGAGGGGGGCGGCGCGCGATCAGCTGTTAAACTCTACAGGTCTCAGCAGTTCAGAGCCATATACAGGTTGCCTGATATTTTGGATGCGACGTTTGGGTGTACTAAGATTCGTTGTAACAACGAACAATAAACAAATGTTGTGGCGCCGTATCAAATAAGGAAGGGGGTAAAAATTAAGACTTGATGAACGAAATTTAAGACCTGTTGACAAAATTTAATACCTTTTTAAGGCCTTAAATTATGAATACTAAATTTAAGACTTTTTCAAGTTTTTAAGACCTCGCGGGTACCCTGGTTAAGTGTAGCTAACGTAAGTTAAGTGTAGTTGAATGTAGCTCAAGTCAGTTCAGTTAGTTACACTCAACTAACTTAAGTTGATTCATTTGTTATACAAAAACATGTTTTTTTGGAAATGATCATATTAATAAAACATTTTAAATAAATGTTGACTTCTTGACTTTTACAAACAAGCAGCCAACGCTGGAATCTAACTTTACAAATAGCATAAAACTATTAATAATATCTGTGTGTGTGTGTGTGTGTGTGTGTGTGTGTGTGTGTGTGTGTGTGTGTGTGTGTACCGTTGAGGCAGCAGCCGGTCCGAGGCCATGTAGCCCGGCTTGTGGAGGTCTTTGTTGTGGTCTCCGTACTTGGCCTGGACCGCGTAGGAGGCCACCAGCACGGCGGTCTCTGGGGGGCAGTAGTTCTCATCGTTCAGAATGGCCTCCTTCACCTGCACACACACACACACACACACACACACATGGTTGAGCTACAACTAACGCGGTGCAGATTTAATATACTTATGCAGAACTTTTTGAAGGGATCACCAAGAAATCTGCTCCAGACGTTGAAATAAAAAGTGTGTGTGTGTGTGTGTGTTCTAGCTTTTCTAACAACTTTCCTCAACATCAAATGCTAAAGTCCAGCAGAACATTGTCTACTGCATTACATATCTGATTATATCTGATTACAGAATAATCAAACAAGATTAATGCAGATTTTATTACTGGAAAGTTTCAGCATTAAGTCAAATTATGTTTTAGTGTTTGGGAAGTAGTTTAGTTTCAACTTCATCAAGACTTGTAGCGCCCTCTCAAGGTCACGCCGGCCGAGTAACTGATGAATAAAAGGTCATTTTGAGGGACACACACACACACACACACACACACACACACACACACACACACACACACACACACACACTACCTGCAGGAAGAAGAGCTTCTGCGTGATCTCCTGGATGAGTTCCTCAGAAACGTCCTCTGGGAAGAACTTTGCCCTGAACTTGAACTGCAAGGGGTTCTCCTTCTTCACATCCTGCTGGGTCACCTGCAGGGAAGCAGCGGTCAGTGTGTGTGTGTGTGTGTGTGTGTGTGTGTGTGTGTGTGTGTGTGTGTGTTTGTGGCTCACCTTCTTGTTGAGCTTGAGCCAGGTGACGTAGCCTTTGCTGTCCGTGTACTGCAGGCCGAAGAACCACACCTCCCTCAGACCCACCGTCTTCACCACCTGCAACGCCACACAAGCTTTTCTGCTTTGTCTGCTTTTTTTAGATAGATACTTTATTAATTAATTAAATTATTTATTTATTTATTTTTGCTCCAGCAGCATTTATACATACAGGAAACAATCAAATATAAAATCAAAAAATTTGCACAATACAAAAAGAAAATAGATCCTTAGAGCCTTCCACTACCAGAGTAAAAAAAGTAAATTTCTAATTTGAATGGTCTCTTCCAATTTTATCAGCAGCAGGAAGATAGACACAAGAGGTATTGTTATGAACCTGCTTTGTACTTAACAGCTGTTCTGGGGTCTGATCTCCTTCTATAAAGTGGAACCCGGACAAAAGAGCAACGACCACACAACCCTCTTTCATTCTGTCTTCATGCCGCTACGTCACCGCAAACCTTCAGAGCCCGACATGAAACAATGCTGAAAGCTGCCCTTTTGCTTCCCACACACACACACACACACACACACACACACACACACACACACACACACACACACACACACACATCCACTGTCTCCTAAAAGCTCCCAGTTTAGACAAAGAGCACTTTGTGTGCAGAACCAGTACCAGAACCCCAGTGGTGGCCGTCAGGGCCTGCTAAGCCTTCTCTGCTGGAATAAACAGAGTCACAAAGTTATAGCTATTTTATAATTTAATTGTTTTTCACAAATACACTACATGTATTATAATATTTTTCCCTATCAGCTTATTTTCTCATTGCACAGCTCCTGTCTTCCTCTGTTGCTCTGCTTCCAGCCTGCAGCGCCTGAAGCTTTTTTAAGGAGAGCTTTCATCCAATCAGATTTCACCTCTGTGTCTCTATGGAAGCAGAGCGCTTCTAGCTGGTCTTTGTAGATTAAAGTACACGGAGAGTGGACGTTATCGTGATTGTCAAAGTCTTCAACCAATCAGATCTTTAGTTTGACATGCTGGGCGTATTCTTTGACGTGCAGCGCCTGCATGCAAGCTCTGGACGTATGATTGGTCAGTGGGCCAGCGTGACTTCTAACAACAACACAAAGCTAGCTAGCTGCTAGCCGAAGAGTTCAGGCTGAAACATAAGAGAAGTTATGACATGTTTAGTGTTTTGCTTGTTTTAACACTCAATGGCTGAAGGAGGAGGAGAAACGGACTTGCTGGTGGATTTACTTCATGTCTTTCTCATGGAGGGTTATGGGCATGTTTGGCAGTGACGATCCTCACTGGCGTCCATGAAGCGCACCGATAAACTGAAGAATCACGTCATTGAACTGTTAGTTAACAAAGAGAGGGATGGACTTTGTCTTTATTTAGTGAACAGCATCTGGTGAGTGAACTGCTTTTTCTGCTTTTTGTGTTTGTTTTTTTCACCCCGCTTGGCTCTCCGCCGCCACCCACCTCCACAGAGCTAGCTCGCGCCGCTAGCTCGCAAGTTAGGCTAGCTCGCGAGTTAGGCTAGCTCGCGAGTTAGGCTAGCTCGCGCCGTGGAGGTGGTGGGGGAGCTGCTGCTGCTGAGAGGACCCTGTTTTACAGTGAGATCACTCGTGAAGGGGATTTGGGAATATCACTTTCAGGTCATAGAGTTCACGGTTTAAAAACAGCCACATGTTAGTGATGTGTGTGTTGGTCCCCAGTGGTCCACGGTCCCCTGAAAGGAACTAAGACCAGAATGTGTGTGTGTGTGTGTCTCACCTGGTCAAAGAGCTGCTTGCCCGTCGTGTTGGGCTGGATGGCGAACTCCAGCTCAGCGTCCATGGTGGTGACGCGCACATTGATCTGCAGAAGAGCCAATAAACACACACACAGTATATTTATTATTGTGACACTCTGCTGTTACTTCATCCAATTATTAATCATTTGTAAAATAACCTCATATTTCCGCTTTTTCTGCAAAATGTATCACACTATGGAAAAGCAGAAAAAGCCAGTGAACTATATGTGACCCTCCACACAAACACACACACACACACACACACACACACACACACACACACACACACACACACAAAGCTGCCGAGAAAGAGAAGCTTTCATCTTACGACTAATGAGGGAAATCATGATAATTAATGTATTCATAATAAAAATAAACTGCATGATCAGAGCTCTCTCTCTTCAGGTCATGCACTTCAGCATAAGCTGTTTTTTTATGGGTAATATTCATCAAACTTATTTTTCTCATTAAGTTAAACATCCTTTCTATAGTTTTTCTCACTATTTTTCTTTCTTGCATCCTCTATATATTTGTATATGTAATAATATGAGTAATGTAATAAAAACAGAGAGGCATTTTTAGGCCTTATTTGCGCTCCATGGACACAATTTATCCGCCCTTTGATTTCAACCAGTGCAAAAAAAAGACTCTTTCTTATTGTATTATCATTATTATAATTTAGAAACTCATCACAGATGTCTTGATTCATCTTTTCTGTTTCCAACAATCACCCACTAGAAATGAAGCCTTAATAATTCACACAGGAAACACTCCGACTTTCTCTCTGCCTCGGGATATTAATATGAATATCTCGCTGAACAAGGTCGGAACAATCTTTTAAACTCGACCTTGTAGATATGAATTGAACATTTCTCGCCTCAAATTTGTCCAGAAACAGATGTTGGTGGATGCTGAGGTGAAATAAGGATAGTTTACCAGCCTGTCTCCTAATCGGGAGCAAAGGATTGTGGGTATTTAGGAGGAGGACGCACACCTGCATCATTCAAAGTGAAGGATCCTTTTCTTGACTTTTAGAAAAACTCTTCATTCACTTTGACATCTCTGTGTGTGTGTGTGTGTGTGTGTGTGTGTGTGTGTGTGTGTGTGTGTGTGTGTGTGTGTGTGTGTGTGTGTGTGTGTGTGTGTGTGTGTGTGTGTGTGAGCGACTCAGACGCCGTAATGAAAAGCTGTTGGTCGCTAAGCAGATTAATGAGCTTTGAAGGGTTCTGAGGACACGAGGCGTCTTCACCTCTTCACGCTCATCTGCTTAACGCTTCCTCTGCCTTCAGCACCTCCACTGCTCCCTCTCTCCTCATGTCCTCATGTCCTCATGTCCTCAGCCCATGGCCTCCAGTGATGTGAGTCTCGCGCTTTAGGCTTGTTCATCACAGAGGAACAGAGAGGAGTGGGAGGAGTTAGCAGAGAAGAAATACATCTAAAAGAAAAGAATGACTGATAGCACAAACGTAACATTTCCTTCACTTAAAGGATCAGATATGAAATGTTTCTGTTCATGGGCAAGAACCCTGTTATGTGTTTATTATAACAACCAGCATTCTGCATGAGGTGGAACATTTTAAAGAAGAAGAATCATTCTGCTGCACTTTGAGAACAAAAGTCAGACGAAGGATGTATTGTGATAATAAAAAATCTAATTTTAGTAAAACTGTTCACATTCATTCATGGAATCAGAGTTAAAAAGAGGACTTTCTTTACGCAGTCAGAACATTTATCATGGTCCCTGAAACATCGCAGCTCTTCTCATCAACTGTTCATTAAAACAGTGTTTGGGAGAATCGATACAATATCACAAAATAAGATATTGCAATGCTCAAGTGTATTATTATATTATAATATGATCGTGGTGGCGGGGGCGTGGTTGGGCTCAGCTGCAGAGGGAGGAGTGGCTCAGGGAACAGTGCCGGGAAGAGGCCTGATTGGCCTCAGCTTGATGGAATCGTGTCTCCCTGATAAGCAGCTGGAGGAACGAAGGCGAGAGAAAGGTGGCGAGTTAGAGGCGGAGTCTCAGGCATGTGGGCGTTCAATAAAGCGTTTGAGAACCTCCCACACAGGCGTGTGCTGTCGTTGTGAGGGGAAACACCACGCGGGTAACAGGAGCACGTACACTTATATGTTCTCGCCCCGCGATGGGCCAAAAGAGAGTTCCTCTTCTTCACCACCGACTTGTCTTGAATGGATTATTTCTATCAATCACCAATCTCTCAATCATTTCAATATTGGTGTCACTGTATTTTCATCATTTATTGATTCAAGGTCGTGTTCTCAAAGTTTCTTTTCTTCTTTTTTTCCAAAAATATTATTCTGAAGCTGTGAACGTTAATCTGCAACTATACCATCCTGAAATAAACATGTATTTATACGGCTCTACGTGTGCACTGTGTATGTATTATATATGATATTAATATTACACCAGCTCCTCATTACAGTTTTCTATCTTTCTCATGAAGCAGAGACTTCACACCGGCCTCTAATTAGGTTTAGTGACTTGGATAATTCCCATTATATAAATGAAAATGGCCTTCTGAAATATTTAAAGAGCCCAGTGCAGGCTTGCTCACACACACACACACACACACACACACACACACACACACACACACACACATACACACACACACACACACACACACACACACACACCAGCCCCCGAGGGACGGCATCACCAGGAGGGGCAACATGTGCAAAACGCTGCGATAATTTAATAATGTACGACGTCCCACCACATCTCACACTCTGGAGTAACAGGCATGATGCACACACACGCACACGCACACACACACGCACACGCACACACACACACACACACACACACACACACATACACACACACATATGTCTCATGGCAGCGATGGAGCAGCAGGTCTGCAAGGTTAGATTCATGTTTTTTTCAATGGTCTGGTGTCTCTGAAGAGAACACAGACCACAGGAAGTAAAGAGGTCAGCGTATGAATGAAGGCCTTTCAGAGGAGAGGCCGACCTTAAGTCTGTGTTCTCTCTACCAAGGCCTGGTTATCGATCTACACCGGCGTCTGCGCCTCGCCCTGACCTTTGACCTCTCTGCCGTTGGATAAAACTGCAGAAATAAACGGAGGCATTTGTGTTCAGTTGTGCAGCGAGAGCACGTTCCTGATCCACACCCCGGTCCTCTACGCGATCAGATGACCTCTGACCTCTCCGAGGTAGCAGGATCATAAAGGAGAGACTCACCAAAAATCATAGCACTTGAAACCTCTCTGAAGATGGAGGAAGGTGAGAGAGGAACAAAGACACCTCACGGTCATGAAACCACTTCCTGTGTGTTCGGAGGACCCAGCAGAATAAGCATTTCATTGTATAGAATAACTCTGTTATCTGTCCATATGACAGTAAAAACATCTTGAATCTTGAATCCTGTTTGTCTTTCATGCCCCGCCCCTCTTAAACCAACATGTAAGACCTGGATACCAGGGGGTCTCCATGGTGCGTTCAGGTGCACTCACAGAAAACCATTAAAACACAGCCTTAAGGGGTCAGGGTCCAGACCCCATTCGCTGTGTGTGTGTGTGTGTGTGTGTGTGTGTGTGTGTGTGTGTGTGTGTGTGTGTGTGTGTGTGTGTGACCCCATTCCCTCCCTAACGTCCCGCCTGAGGCCAACAGAGCCTCTTTGGCCCTCGTGGACAGGTCACCTGCTTCACTGTGCTTTAGCTCTTTTGTCATCCTCCGTTAGCTAAGAAGCTAACGGGTTCAAGCCGGCTCCTCCGCTGGCCGTGAGCCTGCGGGGCGACTCGGCCTGATCCTTTAATCCGCTGTGACATGGCAGCGTCTTCGAGGGCAAAACAAACCAGCGGGCCCAGATGAAGCTGAGCCGGCCGGCTGGACGTGGCCCCGTGGCCCCGTGGCCCCGTGGCCCCGTGGCCCCGGTGTAACCGGAGCGGGAGTTCCCCTCGAGGGCTCGGTGTCGTTTTCCCCCGGCTGCACATGAACAAAGTGCCCGTCACTCACTGCTCTCCCAAATCCTCTCTGAGTGACCTCCTGCTCCAGCAGCGGCTCCGTCGAGGAGACGTTCCGTGTTTTAACGTTTTGATTGTGAACTTCTTCATGGATGAAACATGCCATGCCCTTGACCTCAGAGTGCACTGAACACAACCTTTACATGGCGGTCCTCTTCTCCTCCCAGCCTCTCCTCTCCTGTATCCTCATCACGTGTCTCTCTTTCCAGGAACTGGACCTGGATCACTCAGATTGATGGATCCGGGGCTTCAGGTCCACCGCTGGTTGTGGATCACGGTGAACCAGCAGGTCACCGGCCTCCATCTTCTATTTATAGCTGAGTGTTTTAGTATTCAGGTCTACAGTCAGGCAACGAGAAAACTGATATTAATCTGAATAGTCCTGGTCCTCATAGACCTCATGTAGTCCTGGTCCTCTGTAGACCTCATGTAGTCCTGGTCCTCTATAGGCCTCAGTGTAGTCCTGGTCCTCTATAGGCCTCATGTAGTCCTGGTCCTCTATAGACCTCAGTGTAGCCCTGGTCCTCTATAGTCCTCAGTGTAGTCCTGGTCCTCTGTAGACCTCATGTAGTCCTGGTCCTCTATAGACCTCAGTGTAGTCCTGGTCCTCTATAGACCTCAGTGTAGTCCTGGTCCTCTGTAGACCTCATGTAGTCCTGGTCCTCTATAGACCTCAGTGTAGTCCTGGTCCTCTATAGACCTCAGTGTAGTCCTGGTCCTCTATAGGCCTCAGTGTAGTCCTGGTCCTCTACAGACCTCAGTGTAGTCCTGGTCCTCTATAGGCCTCAGTGTAGTCCTGGTCCTCTATAGACCTCAGTGTAGTCCTGGTCCTCTATAGACCTCAGTGTAGTCCTGGTCCTCTATAGACCTCAGTGTAGTCCTGGTCCTCTCTAGACCTCATGTAGTCCTGGTCCTCTATAGACCTCAGTGTAGTCCTGGTCCTCTATAGACCTCAGTGTAGTCCTGGTCCTCTACAGACCTCATGTAGTCCTGGTCCTCTATAGACCTCAGTGTAGTCCTGGTCCTCTATAGACCTCATGTAGTCCTGGTCCTCTATAGACCTCAGTGTAGTCCTGGTCCTCTATAGACCTCAGTGTAGTCCTGGTCCTCTATAGACCTCATGTAGTCCTGGTCCTCTATAGCCCTCAGTGTAGTCCTGGTCCTCTATAGACCTCAGTGTAGTCCTGGTCCTCTACAGACCTCATGTAGTCCTGGTCCTCTATAGACCTCAGTGTAGTCCTGGTCCTCTATAGACCTCAGTGTAGTCCTGGTCCTCTATAGGCCTCAGTGTAGTCCTGGTCCTCTATAGGCCTCAGTGTAGTCCTGGTCCTCTATAGACCTCATGTAGTCCTGGTCCTCTATAGACCTCATGTAGTCCTGGTCCTCTATAGACCTCAGTGTAGTCCTGGTCCTCTATAGACCTCATGTAGTCCTGGTCCTCTATAGACCTCATGTAGTCCTGGTCCTCTATAGACCTCATGTAGTCCTGGTCCTCTATAGACCTCATGTAGTCCTGGTCCTCTATAGACCTCAGTGTAGTCCTGGTCCTCTATAGACCTCATGTAGTCCTGGTCCTCTATAGACCTCATGTAGTCCTGGTCCTCTATAGACCTCAGTGTAGTCCTGGTCCTCTATAGACCTCAGTCTAGTCCTGGTCCTCTACAGACCTCAGTGTAGTCCTGGTCCTCTATAGACCTCAGTGTAGTCCTGGTCCTCTATAGACCTCATGTAGTCCTGGTCCTCTACAGACCTCATGTAGTCCTGGTCCTCTATAGACCTCAGTGTAGTCCTGGTCCTCTCTAGACCTCATGTAGTCCTGGTCCTCTACAGACCTCATGTAGTCCTGGTCCTCTACAGACCTCATGTAGTCCTGGTCCTCTATAGACCTCAGTGTAGTCCTGGTCCTCTACAGACCTCATGTAGTCCTGGTCCTCTACAGACCTCATGTAGTCCTGGTCCTCTACAGACCTCATGTAGTCCTGGTCCTCTACAGACCTCATGTAGTCCTGGTCCTCTATAGACCTCATGTAGTCCTGCTCCTCTATAGACCTCAGTGTAGTCCTGCTCCTCTATAGACCTCAGTGTAGTCCTGGTCCTCTACAGACCTCATGTAGTCCTGGTCCTCTACAGACCTCATGTAGTCCTGGTCCTCTACAGACCTCATGTAGTCCTGCTCCTCTATAGACCTCAGTGTAGTCCTGCTCCTCTATAGACCTCAGTGTAGTCCTGCTCCTCTATAGACCTCATGTAGTCCTGGTCCTCTATAGTCCTCATGTAGTCCTGGTCCTCTCTAGACCTCATGTAGTCCTGGTCCTCTACAGACCTCATGTAGTCCTGGTCCTCTGTAGACCTCATGTAGTCCTGGTCCTCTATAGACCTCATGTAGTCCTGGTCCTCTACAGACCTCATGTAGTCCTGGTCCTCTATAGACCTCATGTAGTCCTGGTCCTCTACAGACCTCATGTAGTCCTGGTCCTCTGTAGACCTCATGTAGTCCTGGTCCTCTATAGACCTCATGTAGTCCTGGTCCTCTACAGACCTCATGTAGTCCTGGTCCTCTACAGACCTCATGTAGTCCTGGTCCTCTACAGACCTCATGTAGTCCTGGTCCTCTACAGTCCTCACACCATAAAGCTCCTCATAGTGACTTCAACTCATTTGTTTTTGACACTTTGGTTATAATATTAAATCCTGAGTGGAGGAAAATACGTTTAATATGTATTGTCTGTGTAATAATTGTCTAATTATGTTCAGACCGAGTCGAACTAATAACCTGTGAATACATATAATCGGGGCGACTGCACGCTCGTCTTTCAATCGGAGGATCGGTGGTGCGAGCCCCGGCTCCGCTAGTCCATGTCGATGTGTCCTTGAGACACTTAACCCCTAACTGTCCTCGTTGCTACGGCTACGGTGTAGAGAGCAAACATGTAAGTCAGCTAAATGAAATGTAATGTAATAAAAACATGAGCATTTCTAGTAGTTTATGTTTCTGCTTCCAGGGTCAAAATATAACAACAGTAATATAATGAATGGCTTCACAAGCCTCCGCCTGCGATCCTGTTATTGAAGCTGCAGAGCCCACAGAGAACATGAAGCTCCCACTGTGCTCAGGCCTCACAGGGTCTTTGTGTTGCTCCCTTCAACAGGACACGTCCACAAAGTGATCGGCTGTGTGTGCAGCTTTTCCCAACACATTACTTCTGAGTGGGAGATCTGATGACAGGCTCACTTAAAACAGTAAAAAAGATATAGCAGGTATGAATTGCCCCAAAACATCAGTTTCATGTTGCAGTAGGAATAAAGAACAATGGCTTATTTATATTTCCTTCTTACAAAGCTTCACGTGTTAAAGCTGCATTCTCTCTCCTGACCACCAGGGGGCGACTCCTCTGGTTGTATAGAAGTATATGCTTCATGTCTTAAAGCTGCATTCTCTTTCCTGACCACCAGGAGGTGACTCCTCTGGTTGTATAGAAGTCTATGCTTCATGTGTTAAAGCTGCATTCTCTCTCCTGACCACCAGGGGGCGACTCCTCTGGTTGTATAGAAGTCTATGCTTCATGTGTTAAAGCTGCATTCTCTTTCCTGACCACCAGGGGGCGACTCCTATGGTTGTATAGAAGTATATGTGTCATGTGTTAAAGCTGCATTCTCTCTCCTGACCACCAGGGGGCGACTCCTATGGTTGTATAGAAGTATATGTGTCATGTGTTAAAGCTGCATTCTCTCTCCTGACCACCAGGGGGCGACTCCTCTGGTTGTATAGAAGTCTATGCTTCATGTGTTAAAGCTGCATTCTCTCTCCTGACCACCAGGGGGCGACTCCTCTGGTTGTATAGAAGTCTATGCTTCATGTGTTAAAGCTGCATTCTCTCTCCTGACCACCAGGGGGCGACTCCTCTGGTTGTATAGAAGTCTATGCTTCAGCTGCATTCTCTCTACTGACTGAATGTAACTAACTTAATTCAATTCAATTCAGTATATTTTGTATAGCCCAAAATACTAAATTACAAATTTGCCTCGGAGGTCCCAGGACCTCACATCGGATGAGGAACAACTCCCCAAATAGAGATAGTAAAAACCCTTTCACAGGGAAACAGGAAGAACCTTCAGGAGAGCAACAGAGCAGAACTATCTATCTATTACATCTTAGGGGTCACTTGCCTGAGCACAAATGTCCCAGGCAGTGCTTCACTGAAACAGGGTTGAGAACCAGAGCCCTGCAGGATGCTGCAGACCTCCAGCAGGATGGTACTCACCGGTTTGGGCATCTTCCTCCTCTCTCCGCCCGGCCCCTGCTGCTGCTGAGAAAACTAAAAGAAGTGGTCCTCCGTCTTCCCGCCTCTCTCCAGCGCCTGCAACGCAGCGACCACAACAACAGACAAACGCACAATGTGAGCCGACACTCGGCATCAGGCGATGTCGCCTTCAGGCGCTGCTGCTTTGTCTCGTCTCTCCCGACATCTAGCTGTTGCTATCTGGAGAGACACTGAGGGAGCCATCAGAGGGTCAAAGGTCGTGAAACAAAGAGAACGACAGAACTGATACAGGACAAGTTCACAGGAAGACACTTCACAGACGTCATTGATTCATGATTAAGTCAATGAAATGGAGAATAGTGACAAAATAACTGATGTCTAAAAATCACACCTTCAGTCCAAAGATATCCAATTTCTCCCGCTTGGAGAAACAACTGAGCCAATCAGAGCTTTGGAGGCGGGGCCTAAGAATGAGGAAGTCATGGATTCTGTTTCAGAGCCATGAAGAAGAATTGACGGCAGAATTTGGCGGTGACAGTTAAGAGCGACTCTTAAATTGACATATTTCTTCTTTTTTATTATTATTATTATTATTATTATTATTATTATTATTATTATTATTATTATTATTATTATCAACAAAAGTGTTTCAAACAAGAAACACACAAACAATTAAAACACGGAAAACAAACGACAAAATATATAAAGAGTTATATCCTCACTGAGAGGACCGGGATGACACCCGACGGGGTGTTCGTTATCAGGAACTAACACCTGAGACCTCGCGGCCAATCAGAATGGAGTATTCACCCAGACCCTATAAATGAAATCCAACAGGAAGTCCACTGAATGATCCTATTCAACAGCTGCTGAGCTCCACATGTGGCAATGGATTCTTTTTCCAGAAGAAAACACAACATGCTGAAAGGCAGTTTTGGGGAATAAAGAGAACTCCAGAACTAAAAAGTCAGAAGTCAGAGAAGAAGAAAGTCAGTTGCACGGTGTCGTTAAAATGACACCTGACCGGCTTCCTGTTAGTTTGAAGAGAGAGAGAGAGAGAGAGAGAGAGAGAGAGAGAGAGAGAGAGAGAGAGAGAGAGAGAGAGAGAGAGAAGTTGGATGGTGTCCCATAGCGGCCAGATCTTCGGGACGTACAAGGCCAGAAATAGACCTTTCTCAAGTGTCGGCAGGGGGAATCAAACCGGGCTCAGTCCAAAGCTCGTGCTCAGCCTGAGGACAGGAACACACCGGGGACGTCTGCATCCAGGACGTCTGCATGCAGGGTGTCTGCATGCAGGGTGTCTGCATGCAGGGTGTCTGGATGCAGACGTCCTGGATGCAGACGTCTGCATGCAGGGTGTCTGCATCCAGACACCCTGCATGCAGGACGTCTGCATCCAGGACGTCTGCATGCAGGGCGTCTGCATGCAGGACGTCTGCCCTGCTCAATAGGACCATAATCTACCAGCCGAGGGAGGCAAAGCATGTCTTCCATGATGTTCATTTAGTAAATGATAGTCCATTTAGAGTCAAACAGACCATAAAGCAGGGGACGCTTTAGGGGCGGGGCCTCAGCCCACATATGGCCACTTCCTGTTCACTGGTCCACCAACCAATGGGTGACTCCGCCCACTTCTTAAATACAGCCTACGGGTGATGGACGACCCCGCTGACCACAGTCCTGAAGCTTCACTCTTTTAAAATCAGTCACAAACACACTGAATAGAGGACAAACATCTCCTGCCATTAATATTATTACCATATGTGTGTGTTGGATCTCCGCTCTGATTGGTTTATGAACTCGTGAAATTGTGACATCAACTCTGTGAATTACAAACTATTAATAACCGAGTCGTAGTGGATGTGGGCCACGGCTTCTTAAAGCCCGGCTGACAAAGGGACGTCTGCTCATCAAACTGAATGTTATATTCACCTCAGGAAGCATTATGAAGACACTTCAAAGTGTTCCAATTCTCTTTCAGGTCACTTCTCTCTGATGTGCCACACAGCTGACCTGCTAGTCAATGATCCGTCAGACCTCCCATCATGCATCAGTGAACCCTGGAGGTTCAGACCGACCTCCTTCTCAAGAGGGGGCTCGGCTGACCCAGGCACCGTTATAATTAACCTTTGTCCAGTGCTCATTTTTACTGAATGGAGCTTGAACTCATCATATTGTAGCTCAATGCCACCTCCAAGTCCACAATCTGATGCAGGTGGACTTAATACAACTGCACAATGAGCTGGTTTCACTTCACCTTTAAAGCTCCTTTTCTTATCAGCAGCGAGAGACGAGTAGAGAGAGAGAGAGAGAGAGAGAGAGAGAGAGAGAGAGAGAGAGAGCATCAGGATTCAGAGCTCGCCTTGACCCACATACCTGCAGACGGGAGACAGGTGGAGCAACGTTCATATATTCTGGATTAATTTACAGTTTTGCACTTGCAGTCTCTTCCTTCATCACTACCGAGATTTGATGGGTTCAAATGCTCCAGGTTTTATGGAAACACACGACCCCCCTGGCACACACACACACACACACACACACACACACACACACACACACACACACACACACACACACACACACACACACTTGAGTCTCTTCATTCAGAGGAACCAGAAGTCGCTCCCAAGCTTCCAGGTCACCGTTCACGCAGAAAGAAACTCTTTGTTTGAGCTCAGAGGGCAAAGAAACAACATGAACCCTGAATCAAACTAGAAGTCTATAGAAAATAACTCTACTCCTCTGTTAAAGCTGCATTCTCTCTCCTGACCACCAGGGGGCGACTCCTCTGGTTGTATAGAAGTCTATGCTTCATGTGTTAAAGCTGCATTCTCTCTCCTGACCACCAGGGGGCGACTCCTCTGGTTGTATAGAAGTCTATGCTTCATGTGTTAAAGCTGCATTCTCTCTCCTGACCACCAGGGGGAGACTCCTCTGGTTGTATAGAAGTCTATGCTTCATGTGTTAAAGCTGCATTCTCTCTCCTGACCACCAGGGGGCGACTCCTCTGGTTGTATAGAAGTCTATGCTTCATGTGTTAAAGCTGCATTCTCTCTCCTGACCACCAGGGGGTGACTCCTCTGGTTGTATAGAAGTCTATGCTTCATGTGTTAGAGCTGCATTCTCTCTCCTGACCACCAGGGGGTGACTCCTCTGGTTGTATAGAAGTCTATGCTTCATGTGTTAAAGCTGCATTCTCTCTCCTGACCACCAGGGGGTGACTCCTCTGGTTGTATAGAAGTCCATGCTTCATGTGTTAAAGCTGCATTCTCTCTCCTGACCACCAGGGGGCGACTCCTCTGGTTGTATAGAAGTCTATGCTTCATGTGTTAAAGCTGCATTCTCTCTCCTGACCACCAGGGGGTGACTCCTCTGGTTGTATAGAAGTCTATGCTTCATGTGTTAAAGCTGCATTCTCTCTCCTGACCACCAGGGGGCGACTCCTCTGGTTGTATAGAAGTATATGCTTCATGTGTTAAAGCTGCATTCTCTCTCCTGACCACCAGGGGGCGACTCCTCTGGTTGTATAGAAGTCTATGCTTCATGTGTTAAAGCTGCATTCTCTCTCCTGACCACCAGGGGGCAACTCCTCTGGTTGTATAGAAGTCTATGCTTCATGTGTTAAAGCTGCATTCTCTCTCCTGACCACCAGGGGGTGAGTCCTCTGGTTGTATAGAAGTCTATGCTTCATGTGTTAAAGCTGCATTCTCTCTCCTGACCACCAGGGGGCGACTCCTCTGGTTGTATAGAAGTCTATGCTTCATGTGTTAAAGCTGCATTCTCTCTCCTGACCACCAGGGGGCGACTCCTCTGGTTGTATAGAAGTATATGCTTCATGTGTTAAAGCTGCATTCTCTCTCCTGACCACCAGAAAACACTTTCTAGTAACAACAACAACAACAACAACAACAACAACATATCCCGTGATGTAGTGGACTGAACAGTAAACTCATGACCTCATTCATCAGGTTACCAATATATTGCAGAGACATCTAAACCCCCTTCAGGTGTCTCGTGTAGGGACCAGAGCTGGAGGGGGCGGGGCCGGGAGCAGCAGGGGGCGGGGCGTGTGAGCGACAGCTGCAACAGCCAATCCCCTGCTGTTTGTTTTGTCTCAACGTGGACGCGCTCATTTCAGAGCTAAACGTGTCCGCGTTGCGCGCGCCGTCATTCCACGCGTCTTCACATGAACGCCCCCAAACTGCTGCCGAGCACGCGCCTCCGTGTAGCGCATGTGTGTCCGGTGTATCCTAGCAACAAGTCACCGGCGGTTGTTTGGCTCAAAGTTGCCGTAAACAAGCTGCTCGAACGCACGCGCAGCTTCAACGTGGCAACATGTCAACGTTGCCGGTTGCCACGTTGTTGCCACTAAAAGCAATCCGCGGGAATAGAAGAATAGAAACAAAGTTGCAAACGGCGCCAGAAACATTGTTTCCTTTCTGAGCGCCACAAACAGCTGCGCGCACGCGCACACACGCGCGCGCACACCGGGCAGCAGCAGAGTAACGAGCCGAGCGCTCTGACGCATTCACGGACAACCAACAAGGGTCTGTAATAACGTAAACAGTCTGGTCCTGTTGCGTAACACCTCACTGACACCTCGGCTCCTCTCGGCCCGGAAACACCCGAAGCTGATGCTGGAATAAGTTCCTGTTAGCGAGAATAATGAAGCTGAGAGAGAGAGAGAGAGAGAGAGAGAGAGAGAGAGAGAGAGAGAGAGAGAGAGAGAGAGAGAGACACGCACCTCTCACGCTGCGCTGAAGATGTCCAAACGGTCTCCCCCTTCTTCCTCTCCTCTTCCTCTCTTCTTCCTCTCCCCTTCGCTCCTCTTCCTCTCCTCTTCCTCCTCTTCCTCGCGACTTTCTGGCTCCACGAGAGTATAAATGAGCGCGCCGCTGTTTTACCGGCCGCTCGCGCGCTCAGATGATCCGGTGCCTCGCGGACACGCGACCGGCGGGGACGAGGTGCGCGAGATCAATATGGCTGCCGGACTCACCGAGGTGACCCGGTCCTGCAGGCCCCCATCCCGTCAGGACTGTTATCTTCTGGTGTGACGTCATAGTTCACTAGTTCACTGCCGGTAAGAGCAGGGTTCCTACGTCATGGAGAACCTGGAAGAGTCATGGAGTTTTAAAACGGTTATTTCCAGGCCTGGAAAAAAATAAAACCCCCAAAGTTTAGTAAAAGTCATGTAAATGTGTTATATTCATGTGTTCATGACGTTCATTTACGCTGAGTTTGAAATAATGAATATGCTTTTAAAAGAAAGACTCAGAATATAAGCAGGCATACATACAGGCATCTATATAAATGTTTATTCTTTTAATCAAACTATTGTCTCATTCATTTGAGTCATTTAAGGTTTACTGTATGCTTTGTATTCTCATTGTTAGTTTAAATACTACATTTACTCACTTTTTACTGTTTACACCCAGATTTCACTAGATGTTTGTAATGGACATTTGGTTTAAAGTCATGAAGTCCATTGGTCAGAGTGTGTATGAACCCTGTCTTCTGTGTGACGTCATAGTTCACATGCTGGTATTAAACCTATTGCGCCATTAGCGGTTTAGATGTGACGGTGCGTTCAGGGTCAAATGAATATTCTAGATACAAACAAATATCGTTTTATTGTGGCCATTTATCAAAAACACAATATCATGTTTCATACTCTGTCTTCTTTCATATTCTAGAGGAAATGAAACATTAATGTTACTACCTTTGTAATATTACTTTTAATATAACTTGAATGTTCTGGACACAGATTTATTTATTTTTATTTCAGTGTTACTGGTTGAAAGTCACAGTTATCATATATTTATAGTTATAGTATTCTATATTTGGTTATAATCCAAATATCATCTGATGTCATGATGTCATTATGACTACGTTTAAATTGTAAAACTAATCTACGTCTTTCACGTTCATATTAAGAGACTCTTCCCCTCAGCTCAAGTGGCTTCAGGAACAATTCAAGAGGTTATCTTACTGTGAAATAATCTGTTTGAGTTTATTGGTGGAAATGTTTTATTTCTGATTGTTTAAAAAATAAAATTCTGTTTTACTTTGCAACTTTTTGAAGTTTTGCATTTTAATGTAAAACACTGTATTGTTTGGATATCATTTGTAAAACACATAATAAATAATAACAAGCATCATGGCTTGATTACAGGACTATAAAGTTGTGACTTTTGGTTTTAAGAACCTGGAAATCTGGATTCTGGTTGTTGCAACCATTCTATTTGTTGCGCAACACTGACATCTGGTGGCCACTTATGGAAACTCGTCTTTTTCTCTGCAGCTGGAGATTAAAATGAGCTTCTCTTCTCGATCATAACTGTTTATGTCAACAACTGTAACGCCGCACACAACAACTAAATAAAGTAAAATAGCCCTTCAAAATCTCCGTCATGAGCTAACTTCAAATCAATGTATGAGCCAATTTATTATGTCTAGTTTCAGATTAGATTAAAGGAAGTAGTCCATAGTTATATGATTTCACTTCAGATAAAAACATTTACCAAACAAAGGGACTTTGTCTTTCTCAGAAAATAAGATTACGGTGTGTGTGTGTGTGTGTGTGTGTGTGTGTGTGTGTGTGTGTGTGTGTGACGACAAACAAGTTCAGCTAACACTCAGATGATGGCAGTAGTGTTCTGTGTTCTTCAATCTAATGAATCTGTATTTTAATTGAATTATGATACGTTCAGTGATTTATGGCTATTCAGAGTATAACACCATGAAGGCAACACAGGTTATAAAAGTCTAATTTAGGATTTGAAAATCAATTATTAAAATAATGTCCATACATTTTGGTTGGTTATTACATAACTAGTGCATAACACGTTATTGTATACATTACATAATGTGTTGTTATTACATAATGTGTTGTTATTACATAATGTGTTGTTATTACATAATGTGTTGTTATTACATAATGTGTTGTTATTACATGATGTGTTGTTATTACATGATGTGTTGTTATTACATAATGTGTTGTTATTACATAATGTGTTGTTATTACATAATGTGTTGTTATTACATGATGTGTTGTTATTACATGATGTGTTGTTATTACATAACATCTGTCGTGTAAACAGTGAAACATGAAGCTGTCAAACTAGTAGGAAAAAATGCAATAACCTTCTCTGAAATGTTGTAAAGCAAAAGAAAACATTAAGCATCACACGAGAACTGAAGTATAAGTACCTCAAAGTACTCAAAGTACTTAAAGTACACGAGTAGAAACACTTTCCACCACTGAATACTATTCTGGGAAGATTCCTCACATTAATGTGAGTTTAAAAAGGTTAGATCTCTATTTCTTGGTATTATTCAACAGTAGTGTGTGTGTGTGTGTGTGTGTGTGTGTGTGTGTGTGTGTGTGTGTGTGTGTGTGTGTGTGTGTGTGTGTGTGTGTGTGTATATATATATAGAAAGAGAACAAACATCACAAGACAAGCAGAGAAAACAAGTTGCACCACTTGAATCAAGATAATTGTGTGTGATTAATATCTGGTTCCTGGTGAATGAATGAAGCTGCTGTCCTCCTCATGGAGTCATAACTCAGCTGGAGGTGAAACCCACGAGCTCCTGGTCACATGCCTCCTTACACCATGAGCACACAGTGGGAACCTGAAGGGACCAGCGCTCTACTGGTCTGACTGGTCCACGTGTTCCAGTCTGATGAGCCACTGGAGAAGATATGAGGGAGCAGGGTTTAATACCGTTGATTCATTTAAAACCTTTTAAAAACAACCAGACTGAGAGATTATTTTATAAAACTATATCACAGCTTGTTTTATGAAGAAAAGCCTCAAACTGCATTGAGATGTATTGAACACCATAAGTAATATACAAGTGAAATATATGGTTTACATGACAAAATTCAAATGTCACAGATGTATGCAAATGCACACACACATACACACACATACATATATACACACAGACACGGACACACACATACATACACACAAAGACACACACACACACGCATACACACACATACAGACACACACACATATATACACATACACACACACACACATACACAGACACACACATACACACATAGACACATACATACACACACACCTGAATGTTCTCTGTTCTAAACCCTCTCTAACTTTGTTCTGCTTCACTTTATCAAAGTCAACCTTTACAGAGAGAATGTTCACATATTGTGTTATGATTTGGGTTAGAGAATGTTCACATATTGTGTTATGATTTGGGTTAGAGAATGTTCACATATTGTGCTAAGATTTGGGTTAGAGAATGTTCACATATTGAGCTATGATTTGGGTTAGAGAATGTTCACATATTGAGCTATGATTTGGGTTAGAGAATGTTCACATATTGAGCTATGATTTGGGTTAGAGAATGTTCACATATTGTGTTATGATTTGGGTTAGTGAATGTTCACATATTGTGCTATGATTTGGGTTAGAGAATGTTCACATATTGTGTTATGATTTGGGTTAGAGAATGTTCACATATTGTGTTATGATTTGGGTTAGAGAATGTTCACATATTGTGTTATGATTTGGGTTAGAGAATGTTCACATATTGAGTTATGATTTGGGTTAGAGAATGTTCACATATTGTGTTATGATTTGGGTTAGAGAATGTTCACATATTGTGTTATGATTTGGGTTAGAGAATGTTCACATATTGTGTTATGATTTGGGTTAGAGAATGTTCACATATTGAGCTATGATTTGGGTTAGAGAATGTTCACATATTGAGCTATGATTTGGGTTAGAGAATGTTCACATATTGAGCTATGATTTGGGTTAGAGAATGTTCACATATTGAGCTATGATTTGGGTTAGTGAATGTTCACATATTGTGCTATGATTTGGGTTAGAGAATGTTCACATATTGTGTTATGATTTGGGTTAGAGTTGGACCTTACAGCCGCATCATTTCAAAGAAATAATCATCCTGAAAGTGATTTTTTTATAGGCGGACCTGAAACCTTTTCATTTTTTTCTGTGTGTCATCTTCATTTCCTCTTAACCAGTAACATATAGACTGGTATTTACACATCTGAACAACATCTCACATGTGTACCTTTTAGTATAACACCAACATTATTCAAATAGCCCT
>JBAMJR010000010.1:895000-962500 GCA_038501785.1 Myoxocephalus aenaeus
TCCGCGGCGGGAGGTAATTGGGCCCAATGATGCGGAGCCAGATCCCGGAGGGGCTCCCCGGTGACTTCTGCGCATGTTCAACTGCTTTTATTCCCACAGCTCAACCCGCCCTCTTCTGGGTTATTGCTTTGGATAATCTCATCTATATTTAAAAACTAAAACGTGTATATGCATGTTTGATGTTCTGATTCCACAGTGACCAGTTATGGAACATACAACTTATGAGCGACTCTCCGGGACTAAGTAGTTTGTTGTCCGTGGAACAGAACGTTGCTTCCGGCCGGTCTCCACCATGTCCAGACCCAACAGCGTCAGCCCACCCGGAGTCGCTGCGCCCGGGCCGAGGGGAGGGACCGAGCACAGATCCGCGTGGGGAGAGTCTGAGTCCGTGGCCAACGGGTGCCCATACTCGGCCAGGACCCCGCGCAGGCAGCTCACCCGGACCAACAGCCGCTGGAGGGAGGACGATGAGGATCCGGAGCACCGGCAGCCCGGGAGAGCCACCACCACCACCACCACCACCGTCAGCAGGGTCAGCTTCAGGTCCCGGTCGGCTTGGCAGGACCATGGCGCGTCCCCGAAACGTCCTGACGGCGAGGTGCGACCCAAGTCCGTGGAGCTAGGTCTGGAGGAGCGCAGGGTCAAGCCCGGCGCGGCCGAGCGGGACGCCATGCCCGAGGGGAGCGTCTCTCTGGCGGCGTGCTGCTCCAGCGTCATGCACATTTTCAAATCCAAGAAGTTCCAGTCGGAGAAGCTGGAGCGGCTCTACCAGCGCTACTTCTTCCGGCTGAACCAGAGCAGCCTGACCATGCTCATGGCGGTGCTGGTGCTGGTCTTCACGGTCATGCTGAGCCTGCACTGCTCCGGCGGCGGGCCGGCGGCGCCGGGCGTCACGTACGTGGTGGTGTTCTCCGTGGCCATCTTCCTCACGCTGCTGCTCATGCTGCTGTGCAACCGGAACGGGTTCCACCAGGACCACATGTGGATCGTGTGCTACGTGGTGATCCTGCTGGTGCTGGTGGTGCAGGTGGTCGGGGTGCTGCTCGTGCAGCCCCGCAGCGCCTCGGAGGGCATCTGGTGGACGGTGTTCTTCATCCACGTCGTGTACACGCTGCTGCCCGTCCGGATGCGCGCCGCCGTCGTCACTGGACTTATCCTGTCCGGGATCCACGTGGCCGTCTCCTGGGTGATGAACGACGCGGACAGCTTTCTGTGGAAACAGGTATGTGCAGGAATCTTCTCACGTTGTGTCGTAGTCCGCGCGCTCCCGCTGCGTGCGCAATAACGCGCAGGAGAGGCAGTGACCTGTGTGCGTGTTTTACTGGGCACGAGAAGGGCACCGCCGACCCCTCATACGGGCAACGCGGGATTAATGTACAAGAACCTGCCGAACAAAAGTACCAAAGTGTCAGTGACCTCTCAGTGTTCAAAACAAGTAGGAACCCCTTTCTGATCCACACGGAGCCTTACGTTCTGGTGCTAAACACAGGACAAGAAGAGGATTTGGGGGATCTGAGGGCTTGGAGGAGCCTCATCGGCCCGAGTGGAAAAAACTAATATCTGTTCTATTTAACAAAGATGAAGTTAATTCACTTCAATGACACATGGTGCTGTTGGTCGGTCCAGACAAAGACTTTGCTTCGGGATGGTTGCGGTGAAAACTTCATCAGCTGGTTAGTTTGCTGCTCTGGGAGAGCATCACGGAGGCTGTGACTTCCTTTTATTAGACTGACTTTGAATTTGGATGAAAAAAAACAGATGGTCTGGTGTTCAGCCCATGGTCTGAAAGTGACGCTTCATGTGTTAAAGCTGCAGTCTCTCTAGTGTCCACCAGGGGGCGACTCCTCTGGTTGTATAGAAGTCTATGCTTCATGTGTTAAAGCTGCATTCTCTCTCCTGACCACCAGGAGGTGACTCCTCTGGTTGTATAGAAGTCTATGCTTCAAGTGTTAAAGCTGCATTCGCTCTACTAACCACCAGGGGGCGACTCCTCTGGTTGTATAGAAGTCTATGCTTCACGTGTTAAAGCTGCATTCTCTCTCCTGACCACCAGGGGGCGACTCCTCTGGTTGTATAGAAGTCTATGCTTCATGTGTTAAAGCTGCATTCGCTCTACTAACCACCAGGGGGTGACTCCTCTGGTTGTATAGAAGTCTATGCTTCATGTGTTAAAGCTGCATTCTCTCTCCTGACCACCAGGGGGCGACTCCTCTGGTTGTATAGAAGTCTATGCTTCATGTGTTAAAGCTGCATTCTCTCTCCTGACCACCAGGGGGTGACTCCTCTGGTTGTATAGAAGTCTATGCTTCATGTGTTAAAGCTGCATTCTCTCTCCTGACCACCAGGGGGCGACTCCTCTGGTTGTATAGAAGTCTATGCTTCATGTGTTAAAGCTGCATTCTCTCTCCTGACCACCAGGGGGTGACTCCTCTGGTTGTATAGAAGTCTATATAAATGACTCTACTTCTCTTGATGTATTCCCTCAGTAAACATTGTAAACATGAGTTTATGTCTCAATCTCTAGTTTCAAGTCTTCTTCAATACAGCATGATGTTCATTTAGTACATTATGGTCATTTAGAGTCAAACAGACCATAATAGAGGGGACGCTTTAGGGCGTGAGTTTTCCTTTTTAGAAGCTAATTGTAACATTTTGGTTCTTCAGCGTTCTGGTTGTAAATAAAACAAGATGGCGACGACCCAAAAATAGAAACACTGTTTTCCACAAACTAACTGGTGACATCACAGACGGCGTGCACTTCGTCTGCTCGGCACCGACGCGTTCACGCCTTGGCGGTCCTGCTCCCGTCAGCTGGGTCACTGCTGGGCCGACGGGATCCGGGCCTCAGCTCTGCAGTAGAATGCAGAGGATTCTGGGGTTTTATTTTTGTCTTCAGGAAACAGTTTAGTAATGCTGCCCTTCATGCAGCGTCTTCATGTTGTCATAAAACCACAGATATGAATCATGTTCAGGCCAGCTTGTGTTGCGGTTAAGTAAAGGCCGTCTGGTGAGACACCTGAGGCTTCAGGTGTTCGTCCTGGGCTTTGAGAGACGCTCTCAGCTGTTTGCTTCACTTCAGCTGGACTGTAGTGATGTGACCGTCGATACGGTTTAATGTGCTGCTGAGCCCTCGTGCTCCTCGTGCTCCTCGTGAGCCTCGTGAGCCTCATGAGCCGCTGCTGTTTACATCAGAGTTGCTTTCACCTGCAGGCTGCTGGACTTTAATGAAGGGTTCTTACTGTCAGCGTCTGCTTCAGTCTAGGGCGGCAACGATTAGTCCACATAATCAGAGTTGTAGTTCTGGTGGAAGGCGTTTGTGTTGGGAGTTGTAGTTCTGGTGGAAGGCGTTTGTGTTGGGAGTTGTAGTTCTGGTGGAAGGCGTTTGTGTTGGGAGTTGTAGTTCTGGTGGAAGGCGTTTGTGTTGGGAGTTGTAGTTCTGGTGGAACACGTTTGTGTTGGGAGTTGTAGTTCTGGTGGAACACGTTTGTGTTGGGAGTTGTAGTTCTGGTGGAACACGTTTGTGTTGGGAGTTGTAGTTCTGGTGGAACGCGTTTGTGTTGGGAGTTGTAGTTCTGGTGGAAGGCGTTTGTGTTGGGAGTTGTAGTTCTGGTGGAAGGCGTTTGTGTTGGGAGTTGTAGTTCTGGTGGAAGGCGTTTGTGTTGGGAGTTGTAGTTCTGGTGGAAGGCGTTTGTGTTGGGAGTTGTAGTTCTGGTGGAAGGCGTTTGTGTTGGGAGTTGTAGTTCTGGTGGAAGGCGTTTGTGTTGGGAGTTGTAGTTCTGGTGGAACACGTTTGTGTTGGGAGTTGTAGTTCTGGTGGAACACGTTTGTGTTGGGAGTTGTAGTTCTGTGGAACACGTTTGTGTTGGGAGTTGTAGTTCTGGTGGAAGGCGTTTGTGTTGGGAGTTGTAGTTCTGGTGGAACGCGTTTGTGTTGGGAGTTGTAGTTCTGGTGGAACGCGTTTGTGTTGGGAGTTGTAGTTCTGTGGAACACGTTTGTGTTGGGAGTTGTAGTTCTGGTGGAAGGCGTTTGTGTTGGGAGTTGTAGTTCTGGTGGAACACGTTTGTGTTGGGAGTTGTAGTTCTGGTGGAAGGCGTTTGTGTTGGGAGTTGTAGTTCTGGTGGAACACGTTTGTGTTGGGAGTTGTAGTTCTGGTGGAACACGTTTGTGTTGGGAGTTGTAGTTCTGGTGGAAGGCGTTTGTGTTGGGAGTTGTAGTTCTGGTGGAACACGTTTGTGTTGGGAGTTGTAGTTCTGTGGAACACGTTTGTGTTGGGAGTTGTAGTTCTGGTGGAAGGCGTTTGTGTTGGGAGTTGTAGTTCTGGTGGAACGCTCCACGCTTAACGGGAGCAAAGCTTTCCCCAGAAGAGCAGGGGGCGGTGAAAGCTGAGGGAACGAGACGTCTTAGTAACGGCGTGACGTTCCAGGTCTCATTTACATCGTGAGTCTACTTCCTGAAGCCTTTTCCAAAGAGACTCGTGCACCAGCTATTTCTAAAAGAGCTCCTGAAAAGAGAAAAAGAGGACGTCCCACGATGCATCTGGGCCGGTCGAGTGTGGAGAGGATTTCTGCTCCCTTTTTTTTTATGATTCCTTCTGTAATCTAGTGTTTGGTGTCTGTGTGACTGGATGTGACCCGGCATCTGTTTGTGTTTCCTCCGCTGGATGCGAGTGTCGTGGGAACGAGCCGCTGTTTGTTGCTCTTTCCTCGCCGCGCTGTTGTTTCTGAGCGTATCTCTTCTTCTGCAGTTTAAGTGATATCACCAGATAATGAAGGTTTTCATCGAAATGCACTCCACCCCGTGACCTTCGTGATGCAGTGTTTCTTCTTTCGGCCTGAACTGTTGCAGCGACGCTAGAATCCGGTTTTCATACGTTAGTTAAACTGGTAAACGTCAGCGGTGCGTTTCAACATGAAGCTTTTTAATTCTCTAAGTTTCAACTCGCTTCACCTTTTGGGTCCGGACACTTTTTCCCTGAGGAACTACAACTTCCTGGTTCGTCATGTGACGCCATGGAGCCTCCTGCACGCTTACATTGGGAAAGAGACGCCTGTAACTCCCAGTATGAACATTTTAATATTACTTGTTCAAATCATTAGGTCTTAAAAGTGTGAAAAATAGCAAATAAAACGGACAAATACAAATATTTGATCTTTTCTTAAAAAATGTAGCCCACTTTAAATCTAGAGAACTCAGCCTGCATTTCAAAGACAAGTTTCTCCTTCCAGTTTTGTTTGCTGTCCCCTCAGACATGTGTTCTGACGGTCCAGGAACTGGTCCAGCTTTGCTGGGTGCCAGAATCAGGACTCTATTTAGCTTTAAACTCTCCTAAGACAGCCAGACTCCAGATGGACAGGACTAAAAGAAAGATCTGGTCTGGGAAGCTCCCTCCTCTCTGGTCTCCAGTGAGCGTCTGGTCTCTGTCATACTACTCTTTTCTTTTTTTACATGTGTAGTATTCACCGAGACCTGTAGGCAGACTTTGAAGGGTAAAACCAGTGGAGTAACCCTTTAAACGACTTCCAATGAGAGTAAAACAAATGGAAACCACAACGAAAGTGGTCACCAGTCTCATCTGGTGCTGGTTTAACTGGCCCTCATCGTAACCATTCTTGAATGTTTTTTTTTTTTAATGGTTTATTTAATAAGGGGACAGTGCCCATTAATAAAAGAACGTTTCTGTTAAATGTGCCAGTTAGCCAAGAGGCTGTTTTCCATCTGTAGTCCCGAGAGGCAGATGTTAAAAAACTAAAACAGAAATAAAATTAAATATACAAGGATTATAAAAGGTTGACGCTTTTACAAGACGTGCACAACAGTCAAACACAGCTAAACAACAATAAAAGACATGCAGGTAGATGATGGTCCACCGGCAAAGTCAAGACAGCGGACAACAGACAGACAGAGGGAAAGTACAACACGGGCAGAAAGAGGACAGCAAGGAGCAGTTATGCTCTAGTGCTGACAGAGCTGGGCACCAATCATCCATTTCTTTAGTTGAGCCTTAAAAGAACTGAATGTCTGTAGATCTCGACTGTCCCTGGAATGGAGTTCCAGTCTAGTGCAGCTTGTACAGACAATGCTGACTGACTGAAAGCACTTTTCATGAGTGGGATATAATACATATATGGTAGAAAGTGTGTCAACAGAACTGTATAACTCTCGAGTAACTTCCTGAGTTTGTTTCCTGCTTCCAGTTTTCCCCCTTAAATTCCCAGAGGAGGGCATGTTAGCGCACCAGTCTGCTGGCAGGACTCCAGTGGTAACAGGGTTTGCTTTCCTGTCCGTCTAATCGAATTGCTCGTAATGTGTTGAAATTCAAAACAGATGTCATCTGTCTTCCTTTTATCTGCCTTCTTAAAGCCATCCCTCCTGGTCCTGACCTGCTTCTGGACCAGCTTTTCATTTCCCCCGTGAAACTCAGTGGACAGACTTTCTAAGTCCTTCCCTCCTGCAGGACGAGCGACATGAACTCTAGAGCCTTGAGAGGTAGAAGATCCCTCTGGAAAAGAGTCTACATGAACTCTAGAGCCTTGAGAGGTAGAAGACCCCTCTGGAAAAGAGTCTACATGAACTCTAGAGCCTTGAGAGGTAGAAGATCCCTCTGGAAAAGAGTCTACATGAACTCTAGAGCCTTGAGAGGTAGAAGACCCCTCTGGAAAATAGTCTACATGAACTCTAGAGCCTTGAGAGGTAGAAGACCCCTCTGGAAAAGAGTCTACATGAACTCTAGAGCCTTGAGAGGTAGAAGACCCCTCTGGAAAAGAGTCTACATGAACTCTAGAGCCTTGAGAGGTAGAAGATCCCTCTGGAAAATAGTCTACATGAACTCTAGAGCCTTGAGAGGTAGAAGACCCCTCTGGAAAATAGTCTACATGAACTCTAGAGCCTTGAGAGGTAGAAGACCCCTCTGGAAAAGAGTCTACATGAACTCTAGAGCCTTGAGAGGTAGAAGATCCCTCTGGAAAATAGTCTACATGAACTCTAGAGCCTTGAGAGGTAGAAGACCCCTCTGGAAAATAGTCTACATGAACTCTAGAGCCTTGAGAGGTAGAAGATCCCTCTGGAAAATAGTCTACATGAACTCTAGAGCCTTGAGCGGTAGAAGACCCCTCTGGAAAAGAGTCTACATGAACTCTAGAGCCTTGAGAGGTAGAAGATCCCTCTGGAAAATAGTCTACATGAGAGGTAGAAGACCCCTCTGGAAAAGAGTCTACATGAACTCTAGAGCCTTGAGAGGTAGAAGACCCCTCTGGAAAAGAGTCTACATGAACTCTAGAGCAGCGGTCGGGAACCTCCCAGACAATTTTGAGTTGAAAAAAAAAATCTATTTGGAACTGATTTTAAAATACTTGTGATATTTCTTAATAATACTGTGTCATTTTAAAGTAAACAGAAATTAGTTTTGAAGATAAATTTCACGGGTCACGGGTCACCCGTGGGTCGGGTAGGGAACCAATGGCTCGCGAGCATGTCTGGGTCATTGTAAAGGTGAAGAAATCAATTTTATCAGATAGCCAACTAGTTTATCCGCTTCAACCCTTGTAACGGAAAAGATGGCGAAAAGAAAAAAAGACGATGATTACCGTGCATTCCAGGCTGCGTGGACAGAGGAATTTGCATTTGTGGACAGAGCAGGATCTGCGGTATGTCTAATATGCAATGATAAAATTGCATCGATGAAACGGTCAAATATAAAGCGGCACTTCGATACGCACCATGCTCCATTTGCATCGAAATATCCAGCGGGAGACAGCAGGAAAAGGGCATGCGAGGAGCTACAGCGGAGAGGGCAGACGAGTCAGCAGCAACTACGTGTGTGGACCAGGCAAGGTGACGGGAATTCCGCTAGCTTTGCGGGTGCTTTGGCAATAGTAAGGAATGGAAAGCCATTCACAGATGGCGAGTATGCCAAAACATTCATGCTTGATGTGGCCAATGAACTGTTTGATGACTTCCCAAATAAAGACAAGATAATCAAACGAATAAAAGACATGCCCCTGTCAGCAAGAACTGTGCACGATCGTAGCATCATGATGGCAAATCAAGTCGAGGAAACACAAATTAAGGACATAAACGCCGGGACATACTTTTCTCTCGCGTTAGATGAGTCAATAGATGTTAGCCATCTATCTCAGTGCAGTATAATTGCCAGGTATGCTGCAGGTGACACACTGCGTGAGGAAAGCTTAGCTGTTTTGCCAATGAAAGGGACAACAAGAGGAGAGGATTTATTCACGTCTTTCATGGAGTTTACTAAAGAAAAAAAACTACCGATGGATAAACTTATTTCTGTCTGTACTGATGGTGCACCCTGTATGTTGGGGAAGAACAAAGGATTTGTAGCGCTTCTCCGTGAACATGAAAAGAGAGCCATCCTAAGTTTTCATTGCACCAGGAGGCGCTTTGCGTTCAGACGTGTGGCCAGGAGCTTGGTGAGGTGATGTCGCTGGTCATTCGAGTGGTCAACTTTATTGTTGCCCGAGCTTTTAAATGATCGCCAATTTAAAGCTCTGTTAGAAGAAGTTGGGAATCATTATCCCGGTCTGCTTTTACACAGCAACGTGCGTTGGTTGTCAAGGGGGAAGGTGCTCAGCCGTTTTGCAGCTTGCCTGAGTGAAATCCGGACTTTTCTTGAAATGAAAGGCGTCAAGCATCCTGAGCTACACAACACTGACTGGCTCCTGCAGTTTCACTATCTCGTGGCCATAACTGGCCATCTGAACCAGCTCAATGTGAAAATGCAAGGTATTGGAAATACAATCTCATCCCTTCAACAAGCAGTGTTTGCATTTGAAAGCAAGCTGGAAGTCTTTCTCAGGGACATTGAAACAGGTCGTCTTCTGCACTTTGAAAGACTGCAACAATTTAGAGATGCATGCTTAGCAAGTGACTCCACTCAACATCTGGATCTCCAGCAGCTAGCTGGCTTTACGTCCAATCTCCTGCAGTCATTCAAAGCACGTTTTGGAGAATTTCGTGCGCGCACTGGTCTTTTCAAGTTCATCACTCATCCACATGAGTGTGCAGTGGACAAAATCGACCTGACATGCATCCCCGGGGTCTCTATCGGAGACTTTGAGCTGGAAGTTGCTGACCTGAAGGCATCAGACATGTGGATGAGTAAGTTCAAGTCACTTAACGGAGAGTTGGAAAGTCTTGCGCGACAGCGAGCAGAGCTGGCGAGGGAACACAAGTGGACAGAAATGAAAAATCTTCAACCTGAAGACCAGCTGATTCTTAAAACTTGGAACGAGCTTCCTGTGACATACCACACAATGCAGCGTGTGAGTATTGCTGTATTGACCATGTTTGGCTCTACATATGCATGTGAGCAGTCATTCTCGCATATGAGGAACATTAAGACCAACCTACGCTCACGTTTATCTGATGGAAGCCTCAACGCCTGCATGAAGCTCAACCTCACCACGTATGAACCAGACTACAAGGCCATCAGCAAAACCATGCAGCACCAGAAGTCGCATTAAAAGTAAGACATATTTAATTTATTATACGTTAAAAATACTATATGGCTCTCAATGAAATATATTTAGAAATATTTGGCCTTTATGGCTCTCCCAGTCAAAAAGGTTCCCGACCTCTGCTCTAGAGCCTTGAGAGGTAAAAGACCCCCTCTGGAAAAGAGTCTACATGAACTCTAGAGCCTTGAGACATAGACGTCCTCCTCTGGAAAAGAGTCTACATGAACTCTAGAGCCTTAAGACATAGACGTCCTCCTCTGGAAAATAGACTAGATGGACTCTAGAGCCTTAAGACGTAGATGTCCATCTCTAGAAAATAGTCTACATGAACTCTAGAGCAGGGGTGGGCAAACTTTTTGGCTCAGGGGCCACATTGAATTAAAAAATTTGACAGACGGGCCGGGCCAGTATCAGATGGATGGAGAGTGTTTGACAAAGGGGGCGTGGCTTATCGCCGTCGGGTCTCTCCGTGAAAAAGAGCTGTCTTTTCCGGTATCGATTATGGAATAAATAACCACTAGTTTTGCTTTATACTTGTTGTGGAAGTCCCAAACATGTCGGAACATGAAACGCCCTTGTGTTTGGGTTCATAATATTATCCGTAGCCGCACACAGCTCGGTGAATTTCTCCGACTCCTCCAGGAACTGCGCCGGTCTTATCTCCGTAAAACGGATACCGATTCTGCCATCCACCTTGGAAATAACCACCAGTTCTGCTTTATACTTGTTGTGTAAACTCCACATACGTCGGAACATCAAACTCCGTGGTGTCTGGGTTCATAATATTATCCGTAGTCCCACAACAGCGTCTGAATGACAGCCGCTGCACACACGAAAAGCCTAAAAGAGCGCTGTGCAATAAATAAGCATGAAGAAACATCAACGCTGGTCTGTTGTGGTCATCGTGCTTCGGGAAACTGAACTTGGGAACGGAGAAGCGCTACAGCGGTCTTTACTATAACTTATAATTATTTAAAATAAAAAACGTTTTTGAGGTGGGCCGTAGTTTGCCCACCTCTGCTCTAGAGCCTTGAGAGGTAGACTTCTTCCTCTGGAAAAAAGTCCAAATGAACTCTAGAGCCTTAAGACGTAGAAGTCTCTCTCTAGAAAAGTGTTTAAATGAACTCTAGAGCCTTGAGAGGTAGACTTCTTCCTCTGGAAAAGAGTCCAAATGAACTCTAGAGCCTTAAGATGTAGACGTCCTCTTCTGGAAAAGAGTCTAAATGAACTCTAGAGCCTTAAGATGTAGACGTCCTCTTCTGGAAAAGAGTCTAAATGAACTCTAGAGCCTTAAGATGTAGACGTCCTCTTCTGGAAAAGAGTCTAAATGAACTCTAGAGCCTTAAGACGTAGACGTCCTCTTCTGGATCAGAATCTAAACCTCAGATTTCACATCGTCCCCTTTCGGCAGCGTGTGAAAACACACAGTTGCTTTTGTTTCGAGGTATTTTGGAATGCGAGGAGTGCGACGATTCATATTTGAACCAAACATGGAGGCAGAGTTCCCGTTCAGACAACCGCTGCTGACGCATTCCCCTGCGAGTCCAGAAATACGGCGCTGAGTGCTCCAGTAGCTTAGCAACAGATTTGATTTCACAAACACCATCTCAGGAGCACCTGTGTGTGTTTCTACCTCCAGTTCGTACTGAGACTCTCCTGCAGGATGATTGAATGCTTTCTGTTCCCACGTGAGCTATGTGTGTTTCATAAAATCAAAGATACGGCCAGGAATACCTTTCACTTCAACTACTTTCAGTATTTGCTCTGCTTATAGATGCAAACAGATGGAACCTTTCATTATTATTTTAAGATAACAAAGTACTCAGTCCTTGGTGTCAGGCACCAATCACCAAACTAGTTGTGTAACGGTTCATAAAACTCACAGATCGGATCAGCACAAACAAATATAACTTTGAGCCCCGATCACTGAGCAACACGTCTGTGAGGGACTGAGCGCTGGCCCTTTAACTGGCTGCCGTCCAGCGTTGTTGTTGTTGCGTGCATCATGAAGAGAATACGACTCTGTTTGTTGTCGCTGTAATCACGAGCAGATTCTGTGACGGTGAACCTGAATACTGCCGGATGGTTTCCACGTTGCCGTGTTTCCGCTGAGCACCGCTTCATTCTGCTCGTCTGACACTCATTAGCTGTAACTAGTTATGTGGGATACACATCTTTAATATGGAAATATGTGTCTGAGAGCTTCTGCTTCTTGCTGATCAGCCCGTTTGTGTGACGTTATTGGCTGCTATGGATTTATATTATGTTAATAGATCATCTTATTAATCTTATCAGGCAAAAATGCATGAGTTACCACTTAAATTATTTAGTCTGATAACAGCTTCCTGTCAGCTGCTTTCTGTTTGTTTAGTTTTTTTTAGTGTGTGTGTGTGTGTGTGTGTGTGTGTGTGTGTGTGTGTGTGTGTGTGACATCCTGACCTGAATGCAGGAGGTCAAGAACATCTTTGCTGCAGATTATTTCCATGAAGACGGGGTCGAGTGTCCCGTGAGGAAGACGATGAGGAGGAGGAGGCGACTTTAATGTCGTGTGATGATGAAGGTCTGAAACCAATTTAGATCATTTGACAAAAAACAGTGCCATTGATGAAGAGTTTACAGCTCGAGTCTAATAATACGTTTCCTCCTCTTTTGGGGCTTCAAACAAATGCCGGTCAGATCCATGAAAAGCGTCTGGAAGTCCTTGATGATCCTCATCATGTGATGTAAAGTGTATGACATCACTAACGTCACATGTAGCCTCACTTTGCATCTTTGTCTCCTCTGTGCCGCCATGTGAGTCTCACGCTGTGCAGCTTGTTTTACTCTCTTTGCAACAGTTACTCAGCTTTTAGTGGTGCGTGTGAGTTCTGAACACATTCTGTAACTACGTCCTTAGATAGCACTGTTTAAATCTTAAAGTTCTCACGTGACCCTGTGGTTTGTTATGAGAAATAGTTTTTCTCAGGAGGACTTATGAGAACTGACTACACCACCAATATTACGCAATAAATAGCTTACCCAGGAAGTAAACTGTTCCCGCCCACACACACACGGTCAGTCGAGTTATTAATAGAAACCATTTAAAAAAACAAGACATTCAAAGAAGACGCTTTCTTCGTCTCTGAAGAAGATGGGACATACGGCAACATGCACACGTCTGTTCTCTCCTCACACGTATCAGCTCCACATCCACCATGCACTTCTGTTCAGAGAGGAAGAACTGATGATGAGGAGCGCTGTGAACCTTCACCTTTAGAAACGGGTGTTTCTCATCAGCTTCTGTGCAAAACTATACATTTATTATTCAATTTATTTGTATAACCCAAAATCATCATTTAATTACAAGGGTCTGACCAGATTGCTACATGCTAATAGCTAATTCTTCTTTTTCGTTAAATGTTCCACACAATAATACTGGGAATCGTGCCGTTTTTGTATCATAAAATCATCTCCCCGTGTTTATCTCCCCATTCCTCTACATCCTGGGAGTCGTACACATCTCTGCTCTTTACTGTAAATGTCAGGAACCGTAATGCATTCGACTGTCTGCATGAATCATGTCCATTTAATGTCTTTCATCTAATTATATACAGCCACACTAGCTCTAAGCAGATTATTATACACCATTAAATCTAATAATAATGTGTTTTTATCCATAAAATCCATTCATCACTACACTGCTCCACCATCACTACACTGCTACATCACTACACTGCTACATCATCACTACACTGCTACATCACTACACTGCTACATCATCACTACACTGCTACATCACTACACTGCTACATCACTACACTGCTACATCACTACACTGCTCCACCATCACTACACTGCTCCACCATCACTACACTGCTACATCACTACACTGCTACGTCACTACACTGCTACACCATCACTACACTGCTACATCACTACACTGCTACGTCACTACACTGCTACACCATCACTACACTGCTACACCATCACTACACTGCTACATCACTACACTGCTACATCACTACACTGCTACATCACCACACTGCTACATCACCACTACACTGCTACGTCATCACTACACTGCTACATCACTACACTGCTACGTCATCACTACACTGCTACATCACTACACTGCTACATCACTACACTGCTACATCACTACACTGCTACATCACCACTACACTGCTACATCACCACTACACTGCTACATCACCACACTGCTACATCACTACACTGCTACATCACTACACTGCTACATCACTACACTGCTACATCATCACCACACTGCTACATCATCACTACACTGCTACATCACTACACTGCTACATCACTACACTGCTACATCATCACTACACTGCTACATCACTACACTGCTCCACCATCACTACACTGCTACATCATCACTACACTGCTACATCATCACTACACTGCTACATCACCACTACACTGCTACATCATCACTACACTGCTACATCACCACTACACTGCTACATCATCACTACACTGCTACATCACTACACTGCTACATCACTACACTGCTACATCACTACACTGCTACACCACTACACTGCTACATCACTACACTGCTACACCATCACTACACTGCTACATCACTACACTGCTACATCACTACACTGCTACGTCATCACTACACTGCTACGTCATCACTACACTGCACCATCACTAAACTGCTACATCACTACACTGCTACATCACTACACTGCTACATCACTACACTGCTACATCACTACACTGCTACATCATCACCACACTGCTACATCATCACTACACTGCTACATCACTACACTGCTACATCACTACACTGCTACATCATCACTACACTGCTACATCATCACTACACTGCTACATCACTACACTGCTCCACCATCACTACACTGCTACATCATCACTACACTGCTACATCATCACTACACTGCTACATCACCACTACACTGCTACATCACTACACTGCTACATCATCACTACACTGCTACATCACCACTACACTGCTACATCACTACACTGCTACATCACTACACTGCTACATCATCACTACACTGCTACATCATCACTACACTGCTACATCATCACTAGGAAAACTAAAAAGATATTATCCTGGATTAGAGTTGCAGCAAAAAACTGGGTAGGTTAATGCAAAACTATTTCAAAATGCATTTTTCGTTGTGTGTGTGTGTGTGTGTGTGTGTGTGTGTGTGTGTGTGTGTGTGTGAGAACATCATTTCAAGGAGACGTGGCTGTTTGATGAGAAGTTGCTGGTTCACAAGGAAACTCCACAGAAACACGTCTCCAGTAGATGTTTGCAGCACAACTGGAGTCTCTGGCTGTAAATCAGGGTTCACAACACATAGCAGGTGGACAGTTTCTGGTGCTTTCTGGGTAATAAGTACAATGTGCTGTTGCATATTATTTATTAACGATGTTGCTGTTGGTTCAGAACTTCTTGCACTCATATTTCATCACTCTGGAGCACATTGCTCTGCATTAACGTGGTGGATAAGACATGATGTGCTTCATCAACTCGTCCTCTTGCTTATGTTAAGGTGTTAAAATACATACGTGATATTGATTGGCTACTGGCGACAGAAACCCTTTTTCAGCTGACCTCCGTATTGACCGAGGTCGTTCACTGTATTGCCGGCTGCTGACGGATCTTTGATCAGACGTTTCCTCTGTGAAGGAGTTCATGAGAACGTTGTCCTCTAAGAAGTTGCGGCCTTTGTCGTTTTCTTCTTCTGCTTTTCAGTGCATAAAGCTGCGTTTCTGACCCAGAATAATACTGAGTTGTGCTGGAGGAGGATGCATGTTTGTTATCTTCATCCTTCCTCTGAAGGAACACGTTCTATTTCTGTCCACTTCATCATCTTCGGCCCGTCGTTGCTGTTATAGTTTCATATACTATATGATATGGATAATCACGGCGTTCCCATTCTCACGTCACAGTCCTTCATGCCGTTAGCTCTCTGAGTAAAGAGAGAGCGAGGCTCTCTGTCAACATCACGTGACTGCAGATGTTGTTTTGCTTTCATAATAGTCCAGATACTTTTATTATGGTCCTGTTGCTTGTTGTTGTCGTCTTGTTGCTGCGCAACCAAACCGCTAAATATTTCTAAGAACAGCTCGAGGACAGTGTTTCCTGTAGGATGGCACCTTTTTCCTAGAAGATCCTCGTGTGGTGGTTGTGTGTGGACTCGGTCATTTTAAAAGTAGCTTTTAAAAAGTGTGGCCCCCCTGCTCCAGATGTCAATATGCTCACGTTTCTGCATTACAATTTAAAACGTGTGTACATTGTGTTTCCCTGAAGGAGGAGCAGCAATACGTGGGACTGCAATACGTCATTCTGATTTACTTTTAAACCCTTGCACTTTAATTGTCGGGTAGCATGGACTATTTTTTTTACTTTTGGACTTTGAATGTCAGTTATTTTGCACTTTCAGAGGCTTGATTGCTATTTTGAGTTACTTTTAAAACTTTATTTGTACTTTTTCTTTACTTTTAAAGCATATTTGCACTTTAATTTGTATTACTATTTAATTTATTTGATATAATGTTCTGATGTTCAGATCTTGTTACTCAAATACATTTGACAAATAAAAGTTAAAATTCCAACATTTTGAGTCATTTTAATGGGAAATAGTCATTAGATTAGTCGACTAATTGAAAAAATAGTCGATAGATTAGTCGATTATGAAAATAATCGTTAGTTGCAGCCCTACTCTTGACCTGCAACATTCAGCGAGAGAGAAAGAGCCGCGGTTTAAAAATAGCTTAAATGTGTTTTATTGTAACCGTGTGTGTGTGTGTGTGTGTGTGTGTGTGTGTGTGTGTGTGTGAGTGAGAGTGTAAGGCCCCCTTTCTGCCGTCTGCATGCAGGTTTCTTACGGTCACGGAAAACCTGGAAAAGTCATGAATTTTAAAATGGTTATTTCCAGGCCTGGAAAAGTCCTTGAAAAAAATAAAACCCTCAAAGTTTTGTAAAAATCATGTACATGTGTTATATTCATGTGTTCATGTGTTCATTTACGCTTATCTCCGCTTTGAACACATGAATAAAACTGGCGTCCTGACGTGTCTCGTGTGTAAAACCAGCAGAGTGCGTGATATCCAGGGAAGCGGTCACTTCCTGTTTCCTGGATCTTCGTTCACCTTCCACCCGGACCAGAGAGGAGCGTGAGGTTCACACCGTGGTGAGTTTGGTGATTGTTTATGGCGAGCCGGAGTCGTAAAGTGCAGTTGTAAATACTGTGTGTGTGTGTGTGTGTGTGTGAGAGACCCACATGCACCTGTATCCTATGTTTGAACAGTAGCAGTTACAATAAAGTAGATTGCTGAAAGCTGGATTGTTTTTGCACAATATTGGCATATGAATCACCTCATGAAGTTTCCTGTTCACACATCCAGCGTTTAGGAAGTTAATGCCAGCGTGAAGCTTCCTCTGAACGAAACTCTTCCTCTGGAACGTTCAGTGTGAACACTCGTCTCTCCTGCACAGCCGATTCTCAAAGCATAGAAGATACTAAAAAAGCCTAATAGCTAATTGCACATCAGAGGATGACATGTGGTGTTCCCCAAGGCTCAATACTGGGGCCTCTTCTGTTCAACATCGACATGCTTCCACTGGCTTAGATTATGAAAAACAACAACGTGTTTTATCATAATTTGAATCGCCTTGTTGTTGAAATGTGCTAGACAAATAAACTTGCCTAATAATACTAATAATACTGAACCATTCTGCAACTCTTTCCCTCTCAGAGAGGTGGACTCGGAGGTCTGATGAGCTTCATGCTCAGGCTGCCTTTGTGAAGGTGGCACGAAGAGTCCATTGAGCCATTATGTGCCATTATGCTAATTGTGCAAAGTAAAGCCATTATCACCAGTAATGAATGCAAATCCATTGTCCTGTCTTCAGGTCGTTGATGGGGAGAGGAGGGGTGTGTGTGTGTGTGTGTGTGTGTGTGTGTGTGTGTGTGTGTGTGTGTGTGTGTGTGTGTGTGTGTGTGTTTTTCTGTTACTCACACAAGAGATTCACATCTACAGATGACTCACCGGAGAGATGATGGTGAGAGAAATGGTCCTTGATGTGATAATGACAGAGCTGATCATGCAGCTATTTACAGGTCTGCACTGTGACACACACACACACACACACACACACACACACACACACACACACACACACACACACGCACAAGAATACATTTGGGCTCAATGTCACAACAAATGTTTGCTTTTGGTTATCTGGTGAAAGACGGCCGGCCGGCCGGGTCTCCTGGACCGGAGCGGCGGACATGTTTGGTCTACTTGGCATCCGACGCAGCGCTCCATAGTTCTACAGAGGCGCCATTGTGAGGGAGACGTGAAGCGCCGTGCGCTGCAGGAGCGTGCACGGCAGGAGCGTGCACGGCAGAGGATTACCCTCCTGCACGAGCAGAAGCACCAGCAGGTCCCATGTGAAGAGCTCAGTGACATTTACAGAGAACCTATTGGGGCCAACCAACAGTCCAAAACCTGAAGATGTATCAAACACGACATAACCTCCAATAGACGCTGTGTCGTGACGTTGAATCAGAAATGAAGGAAAACAATATTGTAGTCGTAGCTCTAAGATACCGGATATTAGTACCGGTGATGAAACTGTGTATAAAGCACGTGGTACGAACAATAACTTCCATATTTATGCCTAGATGACGTTATTTTGAGCGTTGCTGGAGCTGCTACAACGTTAGCTTAGCTTAGCACAGATCGAGCCAGACTCCATTCAGAAAACGAGCATTTTAAAAGTGGTTTGCTCGTCCTTTTTTTACTAATCAAAACCATTATTTAGTTATTTCAGCATCTTTTTTTCATCCGTTTGTTGCAGTTAAATCCCAAAGAAAATGTTATTATTTATAATATATTATTATTTTGGGTTCACACAGCTGCAGTAAACCAGCCGACGTGTGTCTCACTGGAGACAGTGAATACAGCGAGATAACAATAAAAAACAATATGAAGTATAATTAAAACATCAACAGAAAGCAGCGAATGTCTCATTTCGGAGAAGCTGCATTCAGAGAATTGATGATCAGATTGTTGTAAACAAGTTTTATTCCGGTCGTCCTCTAAAAATAAACTCTTCTTAACGAGTTGTGTGAGATCCGTGTTTTATGAAATGGTCTGCACAGAATGTGTCGACTCCTCCCGGTGTTAAACAAAGAGAACGGCTTCAGTGAGGAGGAAAGTGCGTCTGCTCATCTGTTTATTCTGGTTATTTTTAGAAAAGGCGCTGCTTAGATTGAGCTATAAGCGGCTCTAAATTACAGACGCTCCATATCGGAGCCGTCCTCCAGGCCGAGGTTATCATTATTCTGCGGCTGCTTGTCGAGGGACAGATCCGTCTCCAGCGACGCGTCCCTCATGTATTATGACAGGGTGAAGCAGGATGTGATAAGGCCCAGATCTCCCCACCCGGCCTCATATGAACGCTTTGAACCGCTCATGAGCTGCAGGTCAGGATCAGCTGGTCCTCAGACTGATGAGAACAGAAGACTGAATCATATGATGTGAGCTGATGATGGAGCCCAGCGTTAAAACAATAATAATGATGTTTGTGTCATTCAACAGCGATGCAAACGCTCTGCACACACACACACACACACACACACACACACACACACGCCCACACACACACATGATAATCAACTGATTGAGGGTTCTCATTTTTTTATTTTTTATTAATAGTTTTACATTTTTTATATATTTTTTTTAATTCTTATTTAAAATTCAATTTCTTATAAAAAGTTTTTATTATTTTTAAATTTAAAATTTTTCAATATTATTATTTAAAATTCAATTTCTTATTATAAAGTAGCAGAATAAATGTAAGTAACCCAGTAAAATATTTGAAATAAATTGTTATTTCCTTAGTCTAAAGTAAAAAGTAAAAAATCACAATTTCATTTGATAAGGTTTGAAGTAACTAAATTACTAAACTTTCACAATTTTTTTTTTTTTTTTAACTGAAGGTCCATATTTGGGTACAGGTGTGACATTAAGCCCGCAGTGAATTGGTGATTTTATTCCCAGTGGGATGGTCTTGACTCCCATTACTCTTCAAACTGGATGTACTGTCATATATATTTCATATATATTTGACGTACATTTCACGGTTCATATGCAACAGCTAAGAGAGGTATTGCAGGGTTTAATACTTTGTGCCAGATTTCCACTCTTAAAGGAGAGAACTCTGGGGGCTTGTAAATGTGTTCAGGGAAGTGTGATTATGGGCAGAGAAAAGATATTATGCTACGGAAACTCCTGACCGAGTACAATAGTGCTATTTATGTACGGCGTGCACGTACATGCACGGAGCTGAGGCCGGGGCTTCATCCCAGACGCTTCCCTTCAGATTCTCTAAGCTCAGTACCGGCAGCGTCCAGACAACCCGCTCGCCATCGATCCAGCTCACAGGTGTGAGGTGTTGCATTGTGGGAGGAACTTGCGCAGCTGTTGCTTCTAGTAATAGTGAAAAGCTGCTGAAGCGGTTTGATGTTGTGCATTGAAGCGTGTAACATCATCTTTTATTAGACCTAACTCAGTATTTCACCATCTTTTCCTGTGAAGACAGAACTTTATTTTGAAAAGCCAGATGCATGTAATGAGCAGAAGTTGATGCGTGTTGCGGTTTCGTAGTGAAACACACAACATGCTGAGTACCTTCCTGTGTTTGGTGTCCAGTAGTTACTTCTCGTGGTTGTGGTGACTCACACTTTCTCCAAACTCCTTTTATTACCCCTTTTGTTTTGCCATTGACTGGCGGCCGACTCCTCACTCACTCCTCCTCACAAACAAACCTATTGGAATTCATTTCTAATTAACATGTTTCTTCTTTTAGTGCGACAATTTAACTTTATTTCTTCTTGTTTCAAGACACGGTTCACATATTTCTGGGATTTTTATTTATAGTTTACCACAAACTCAAAAGACATTACGAACTTAAAGAACCACACAACTTTGAAAGGAGGAGAATGAGAAAAAAGATAAGCGTTTACGTCCGTTTTATATCGAATATGTGAGTTTTTTAAGTTTACATACAAGTGGATTTCAGTGAGAAAACTGGTCCAAATATGTTTAAATACAGATGATGTTGAGATGAAACCTCCTCTCCTGTAGACATGTATTAGAGATGATATGTCATCTCCTGTAGAGATGTATTAGAGATGATACGTCCTCTCCTGTAGACATGTATTAGAGATGATACGTCCTCTCCTATAGAGATGAGATGTATTAGAGATGATACGTCCTCTCCTGTAGAGATGTATTAGAGATGATACGTCCTCTCCTGTAGAGATGTATTAGAGATGATACGTCCTCTCCTGTAGAGATGAATTAGAGATGATACGTCCTCTCCTGTAGAGATGAGATGTATTAGAGATGATACGTCCTCTCCTGTAGACATGTATTAGAGATGATACGTCCTCTCCTGTAGAGATGTATTAGAGATGATACGTCCTCTCCTGTAGAGATGAGATGTATTAGAGATGATACGTCCTCTCCTGTAGACATGTATTAGAGATATGTCATCTCCTGTAGAGATGTATTAGAGATGATACGTCCTCTCCTGTAGACATGTATTAGAGATGATACGTCCTCTCCTGTAGAGATGTATTAGAGATGATACGTCCTCTCCTGTAGAGATGTATTAGAGATGATACGTCCTCTCCTGTAGAGATGAATTAGAGATGATACGTCCTCTCCTGTAGAGATGAGATGTATTAGAGATGATACGTCCTCTCCTGTAGAGATGTATTAGAGATGATACGTCCTCTCCTGTAGAGATGAGATGTATTAGAGATGATACGTCATTTCCTGTAGAGATGTATTAGAGATGATACGTCCTCTCCTGTAGAGATGTATTAGAGATGCTATGTCATCTCCTGTAGAGATGAGATGTATTAGAGATGATACGTCATTTCCTGTAGAGATGTATTAGAGATGATACGTCCTCTCCTGTAGAGATGTATTAGAGATGCTATGTCATCTCCTGTAGAGATGTATTAGAGATGATACGTCCTCTCCTGTAGAGATGTATTAGAGATGATACGTCCTCTCCTGTAGAGATGTATTAGAGATGCTATGTCATCTCCTGTAGAGATGTATTAGAGATGATACGTCCTCTCCTGTAGAGATGAGATGTATTAGAGATGCTATGTCATCTCCTGTAGAGATGTATCAGAGATGATACGTCCTCTCCTGTAGAGATGTATTAGAGATGATACGTCCTCTCCTGTAGACATGTATTAGAGATGATACGTCCTCTCCTGTAGAGATGTATTAGAGATGATACGTCCTCTCCTGTAGAGATGTATTAGAGATGATACGTCCTCTCCTGTAGAGATGAATTAGAGATGATACGTCCTCTCCTGTAGAGATGAGATGTATTAGAGATGATACGTCCTCTCCTGTAGAGATGTATTAGAGATGATACGTCCTCTCCTGTAGAGATGAATTAGAGATGATACGTCCTCTCCTGTAGAGATGAGATGTATTAGAGATGATACGTCCTCTCCTGTAGAGATGTATTAGAGATGATACGTCCTCTCCTGTAGAGATGAGATGTATTAGAGATGATACGTCATTTCCTGTAGAGATGTATTAGAGATGATACGTCCTCTCCTGTAGAGATGTATTAGAGATGCTATGTCATCTCCTGTAGAGATGAGATGTATTAGAGATGATACGTCATTTCCTGTAGAGATGTATTAGAGATGATACGTCCTCTCCTGTAGAGATGTATTAGAGATGCTATGTCATCTCCTGTAGAGATGTATTAGAGATGATACGTCCTCTCCTGTAGAGATGTATTAGAGATGATACGTCCTCTCCTGTAGAGATGAGATGTATTAGAGATGCTATGTCATCTCCTGTAGAGATGTATTAGAGATGATACGTCCTCTCCTATAGAGATGAGATGTATAAGAGATGCTATGTCATCTCCTGTAGAGATGAGATGTATTAGAGATGGTACGTCCTCTCCTATAGAGATGAGATGTATTAGAGATGATACGTCCTCTCCTGTAGAGATGAGATGTATTAGAGATGCTATGTCATCTCCTGTAGAGATGTATTAGAGATGATACGTCCTCTCCTGTAGAGATGAGATGTATTAGAGATGATACGTCCTCTCCTATAGAGATGAGATGTATTAGAGATGGTACGTCCTCTCCTATAGAGATGAGATGTATTAGAGATGATACGTCATCTCCTGTAGAGATGTATCAGAGATGGTACAGATGATGATGAAACACAAGAAGCCCCAGAGGGTCGATACAAAGTAGCTCCTCTGTAGCACACAGACTGTTCTGGATCTGTTTGTTTATTTGGGGATCACAGCACCAGCGCCGGTCTGGAGGCTCCTGGCAGCCTCACGGTGCGGGTGGCGTATATTCTGAGAGGTGTCGCGGTGTAAACTGCCACCGAACAGGCCGGCTGTAACCGAGCCTCGGCCCCGCGGCCTCCCGTCTGTTTCGGCTCGGTGTTGTGGAAATCACAGCGTGGGTGTGTTTGATCACGCGGACAGAACTGTCATGGCCGCCGCACGGCGCCCAGACACCACGAACACAACGGAGCATGTGGATAAAACAAGTGGAGGCAGTGAAGAGGATCATGGGACATCGAGCTGGCACACACACACACACACACACACACACACACACACACACACACACACACACACACACACTAACACGCGTCGCCGAATGTCAAGCGTGCTGCAGAGTTGTTAGTCGGGAACCCAAACTTAATTCATCAGCACTGTATCCTCTTCCTCCTCTTCCTCCTCTTCCTCCTCCTTCTTGCTCCGATGGTCTTGGACGCCTGAAGTTCCGCAGTAACTCTTATTGTGATGAAAAGATTCCACGGTTTAATTAATTGCATCTTTCATCAACTAATTAAATCAACGCTAGGAAAACTTGCAACAGAAGGAACAAGTTGTGTTTTGATTGATATCAATAACATGAACTGCATGGTTCTTTTCATGTGTGTTTCCCTGCTGAGTAAAATACAAACAGAGCTGCATGATCTCTGTTAACAGACGCCTGCGGACGATTCTGGGTCAGTGCTTGAAGTACAAAAATCAATAATAGTAATAAGTCCGGTACTATCGGTTGGTTTCAGCAATCAAGGGAATAACATTTGACCTAAAACTACCGGTAAGTGTTTTGACTTCATTTTGGATCATTATTATTACTTCAGCTGACGTCCAAAAAAAGACTTACTACTTTATTATTAACGGATACCACAGCCTTCATCTGAACATTACATCAAATGATGTAAATCATGAACATTTTGAGTATCTTAAAATACTTTGAGGCCACTTCTTTTAATCCATATTTTTTCTCTTGTTCATCTTTAGCCACATGTTGTGGGTGGAGCTTCACTACGTCTGTCGCTGGCTTCATGTGGCTTTGTTTCTCATATATATATACACACACACACACACACACACACACACACACACACACACACACACACACACACACACACACACACAGAGAAGAAGAAGTTGCACACACTGAGGCAGCCGAGTGTTACCGTTTACCCCCCGCTGGCTCGGTATGCTCGGCATGTTGGAGGCTCTGGTCTCTCCCACGCACACGACCACTCGTTGCTTCACCCCAACAGGAGCCGGTGCTCACTCAGCTGCTCTGTGGATCTCTACGTCACACGGAGCTGCAGTGAGCGTCTAATGACGGGGTTCTTACGCTCATGGAAAACCTGGAAAAGTCCTTGAATTTTGAAATGGTTATTTCCAGGCCTGGAAAAGTCCTTGAAAAAAGAAAATCCCCAAAGTTTAGTAAAAGTCATGTAAATGTGTTATATTCATGTGTTCATGTCGTTCATTTACGCTGAGTTTGAAATAATGAATATGCTTTTAAAAGAAAGACTCAAAATATAAGCAGGCATCCATACAGGCATCTATATAAATGTTTATTCTTTTAATCAAACTATTGTCTCATTCATTTGAGTCATTTAAGGTTTACTGTATGCTTTGTATTCTCATTGTTAGTTTAAATACTACATTTACTCACTTTTTACTGTTTACACCCAGATTTCACTAAATGTTTGTCATGGACATTTGGTTTAAAGTCATGGAGAAGTCCTGGACTCCATCGGTCAACATGTGTATGAACCCTGATGATCACGCAGAACATGCAGTCTTCGTTATTTATGTTTTGTTGGAATAACTTTATGGCGTCAGGAAGGGAAGCTTCCACGTGTCCATTATACTTTATTTCAACAGTAAAGAAGTTATCATATGTTTGCATTTGCTTATGTTTTATATATTATTCTATATTGAAAACATTATAGTAAAGTAGAAAAGAGTAGTAAGAAGGTAATGATTGAGAATAAAACATAAATATATAAAAATATACACATACACACATTTGTATACACACAGGATCTCTTCAAACCCTTCAGATCTGAAACCATCCGTATTCATTATTTAATCCATTTATTCCACCGTTGCAAATATTCTTCTTATTGATTTCTGACTCTCAATGGGTATTTATTTTCCATTTGTAATGCTGTTTACATTGGTTAAATGAAGGCAGTGCATGTTTTACAGTTCTCAGTTATCTGTATAGTATCCTGTATCCTGTCTGTCCATCTCAATGATCACAGATCCGTTGTAAGCCCTGTGATCGGTTGTCAGTTTGATTGAAAACAGAGTCATTTGTCTCTGAGAAAGAGGGGAATTTGAGCGGTTTTCTGCTTATTCAGTTGCTTTGGGAGTTTGCAGTTGGCTCTAATGTTGGAGGAGATACCGCAGGCTGAGATAACCGACAGCCAACTGGCACAGAGACGCACATATCACTCCGTCCATGGGAGAACTGAAAGTAGGCATCCAAACTGAAACACCAGTTCTCAATGTGCAGCCAACTTTTTGTCCATCGTTATGGACGGCTCTGCTGTTTTACTTCATCACAATCATGAACAGGGACTTATTTTTAGAAACTATTTATAGCAACTAAACAAATATTTATTCTCTGGTTCAGTAGCTCCGGTTCTGAAAAGCAAAGTCTATGCTTCATGTGTTAAAGCTGCATTCTCTCTCCTGACCACCAGGGGGCGACTCCTCTGGTTGTATAGAAGTCTATGCTTCATGTGTTAAAGCTGCATTCTCTCTCCTGACCACCAGGGGGCGACTCCTCTGGTTGTATAGAAGTCTATGCTTCATGTTTTAAAGCTGCATTCTCTCTCCTGACCACCAGGGGGCGACTCCTCTGGTTGTATAGAAGTCTATGCTTCATGTGTTAAAGCTGCATTCTCTCTCCTGACCACCAGGGGGCGACTCCTCTGGTTGTATAGAAGTCTATGCTTCATGTGTTAAAGCTGCATTCTCTCTCCTGACCACCAGGGGGCGACTCCTCTGGTTGTATAGAAGTCTATGCTTCATGTGTTAAAGCTGCATTCTCTGTCCTGACCACCAGGGGGCGACTCCTCTGGTTGTATAGAAGTCTATGCTTCATGTGTTAAAGCTGCATTCTCTCTCCTGACCACCAGGGGGCGACTCCTCTGGTTGTATAGAAGTCTATGCTTCATGTGTTAAAGCTGCATTCTCTCTCCTGACCACCAGGGGGCGACTCCTCTGGTTGTATAGAAGTCTATGCTTCATGTGTTAAAGCTGCATTCTCTCTCCTGACCACCAGGGGGCGACTCCTCTGGTTGTATAGAAGTCTATGCTTCATGTGTTAAAGCTGCATTCTCTCTCCTGACCACCAGGGGGTGACTCCTCTGGTTGTATAGAAGTATATGCTTCATGTGTTAAAGCTGCATTCTCTCTCCTGACCACCAGGGGACGACTCCTCTGGTTGTATAGAAGTCTATGCTTCATGTGTTAAAGCTGCATTCTCTCTCCTGACCACCAGGGGGTGACTCCTCTGGTTGTATAGAAGTCTATGCTTCATGTGTTAAAGCTGCATTCTCTCTCCTGACCACCAGGGGGCGACTCCTCTGGTTGTATAGAAGTCTATGCTTCATGTGTTAAAGCTGCATTCTCTCTCCTGACCACCAGGGGGAGACTCCTCTGGTTGTATAGAAGTCTATGCTTCATGTGTTAAAGCTGCATTCTCTCTCCTGACCACCAGGGGGCGACTCCTCTGGTTGTATAGAAGTCTATGCTTCATGTGTTAAAGCTGCATTCTCTCTCCTGACCACCAGGGGGCGACTCCTCTGGTTGTATAGAAGTCTATGCTTCATGTGTTAAAGCTGCATAGACGATGCAGTTTTGTTTTTGGAGATTTTCTCCTTCACTGGATGCAAAGTGACTGGATTTAGTTGTGTGGAACAAACGCTTGCAGCATTGTTGTTGTGTCCCTTTGAGTTTACTGCGTTCACAATACAAAGTATGTCCTCCAGCCTATTAGTTGGCCTGTTCTTTCAGCTCTGCTCGCTCCAACAGCAGGCCGCCATGAGGAACGCCCCTCGCTCTGAATTCCTCCAGTAATTTACTTGCTGGTTCTCAGGCACGTCGTAAAAAAAAAAAAAAGTGACTTTCTGTCAGATTCATCTGACTCGATAAAGAGAAACTTTGACCTGTTTCGTGGCTTTACAAAAATAATCATCATTCATCCAGCAGGATTCTTACGCTCATGGAAAACCTGGGAAAGTCATGATTTTTAAAATAGTTATTTCCAGGCCTAATAATAAAACCCCCAAAGTGTAGTAAAAGTCATGTAAATGTGTTATATTCATGTGTTCATGTCGTTCATTTACGCTGAGTTTGAAATAATTAATATGCTTTTAAAAAGACTCAAAATATAAGCAGGCATACATACAGGCATCTATATAAATGTTTATTCTTTTAATCAAACTATTGTCTCATTCATTTGAGTCATTTAAGGTTTACTGTATGCTTTGTGTTCTCATTGTTAGTTTAAATACTACATTTACTCACTTTTTACTGTTTACACCCAGATTTCACTAAATGTTTGTAATGGAAATTTGGTTTAAAGTCATGGAGAAGTCCTGAAATCCATTGGTCAGAATAGATGACCCCTGCCCCCGTGGCCTCGTGGATATCTGAGCCAGATTTCTTTGTAATCTCTCCAACAGCCGTCGAGACGTTTCTCTTGAAACCCAAACAGTGAGCAGTTTGCATATATAGAGTTTATATATATATTTATTCTAATATTGAAGGCAGACTCAGCTGCACAAACGTCTCTTTATTGATTTATCGTACCTAATGGCACCATTACAGCTTCCTATTGGTAGTAGTTAAACATACAAAGTAATCATAATAATTTGCTTATGGCTTTAAGGCTTTTATTGTTTAACATTTTTCACAATTTTCTAAAATGTTATAGACTTAACAATTGAACAAAGTATAATTTATATTGCTGCTAAAACCTTGTGCAGACTGTGTTACAGTTCACTGGACTCATAATTGCCATCCCATAATGACCTCCACCACCAGATCTCTTCCTCTTCTTTCCTCCTGCCATGCTTTGCTTTGCTGGTTGGATGTCGGAGCTCCTCCATCCGGCTCAGAGCTAGAGAGCTGTGTGGTGAAAAGGTTCTACTGAACTGTGGTTTACGTCGGTTTGGTTGTCAAGGATATTATATTGGGATGAACATTGTTTTTGATGTTTCTTCTTTTCTTTTATTCTGCTAATTTTACCACCAGCGTTACCAGCAGCTTTACCAGCAGCTTTACCAGCAGCTTTACCAACAGCGTTACCAGCGTTACCAGCAGCTTTACCAACAGCGTTACCAGCAGCGTTACCAACAGCTTTACCAGCAGCGTTACCAGCAGCGTTACCAGCGTTACCAGCAGCTTTACCAGCAGCGTTACCAGCAGCGTTACCAGCAGCTTTACCAGCGTTACCAGCAGCGTTACCAGCAGCGTTACCAGCGTTACCAGCAGCTTTACCAGCAGCGTTACCAGCAGCGTTACCAGCAGCTTTACCAGCGTTACCAGCAGCTTTACCAGCAGCGTTACCAGCAGCTTTACCAGCGTTACCAACAGCTTTACCAGCAGCGTTACCAGCAGCGTTACCAGCAGCTTTACCAGCGTTACCAGCAGCTTTACCAGCAGCGTTACCAGCAGCTTTACCAGCGTTACCAACAGCTTTACCAGCAGCTTTACCAGCAGCGTTACCAGCGTTACCAGCAGCGTTACCAGCGTTACCAGCAGCTTTACCAGCAGCGTTACCAGCAGCGTTACCAGCAGCTTTACCAGCGTTACCAGCAGCTTTACCAGCAGCGTTACCAGCAGCTTTACCAGCGTTACCAACAGCTTTACCAGCAGCTTTACCAGCAGCTTTACCAGCGTTACCAACAGCTTTACCAGCAGCTTTACCAGCGTTACCAGCAGCTTTACCAGCAGCGTTACCAGCAGCTTTACCAGCAGCTTTACCAGCAGCTTTACCAGCGTTACCAGCAGCTTTACCAGCAGCTTTACCAGCAGCTTTACCAGCGTTACCAACAGCTTTACCAGCAGCTTTACCAGCAGCGTTACCAGCAGCTTTACCAGCGTTACCAGCAGCTTTACCAGCAGCTTTACCAGCAGCTTTACCAGCGTTACCAGCAGCTTTACCAGCAGCTTTACCAGCAGCTTTACCAGCAGCTTTACCAACAGCGTTACCAGCAGCTTTACCAGCGTTACCAACAGCTTTACCAGCGTTACCAGCAGCTTTACCAGCAGCTTTACCAGCGTTACCAGCAGCTTTACCAGCAGCTTTACCAGCAGCTTTACCAGCTTTACCAGCAGCTTTACCAGCAGCTTTACCAGCGTTACCAGCAGCTTTACCAGCAGCTTTACCAACAATGTTACCAGTAGCTTTACCAGCGTTACCAGCAGCTTTACCAGCGTTACCAGCAGCTTTACCAGCAGCGTTACCAGCAGCGTTACCAGCAGCTTTACCAGCGTTACCAGCAGCTTTACCAGCAGCTTTACCAGCAGCGTTACCAGCAGCTTTACCAGCAGCGTTACCAGCAGCTTTACCAGCGTTACCAGCAGCTTTACCAGCAGCGTTACCAGCAGCTTTACCAGCGTTACCAGCAGCTTTACCAACAGCGTTACCAGCAGCGTTACCAGCAGCTTTACCAGCTTTACCGGCAGCGTTAAAGTAGAACATAAACATGAGTTCACACATAATTCCTCCTCGCCATAGTGGTGGTTGGTTTATGCCGTTTTGTTGGTTACACCCATCTTCTTCTTGCTTCCTCACAGTTAGTTTGCACGCTCTCCAGGGTTTCGGAAAATAAAACACACCGTGCTAACCGGTTGCTAACCGGTAGCTCTCGCTGCCACTCGCGAGTATAAACAAAGCTTTATCAGCAGCGCTGCTCGCCGCCAGCTTCCAGCCACATGATGGGTACCAAATGAAGAACTCTACTGGTGTTGGAGTCCCTTCAGAGGTGCCGGCCTCATCATTCTCTGCACCGAACATGTGGAGGTGTCGGCCTTGGGAATGCACTGCGAGTGTCCCGCAGGATGTCAGCGCTTTCATCGCGTTTCACCCGTCCGGCAGACTAAAGGACGCCGGTCTCGGTCCACTCCTTTTCTCCCCGTGAGCTCCGGGCTTCTCCTGTGACACGGCGAGGGTGTTACAGGATATTTGAAGCATTGTCTTGGTATTGTGCTGGAGAGAGGGAGGAACTGGATCCTTTAACCTCCCGGCTTTGCAGGCGGAGAGAGGATTCCTAGAAGTGGTCATTCCTTCCTTTTGTCAAGGTGGATGGCTGACCACTGGGAGCACTGACCTACCTGGCTCTCGAAACATGGATGTGTTTCCTGTCTGAAGCTCTGGGAGGAAAATAGATGTGAATGTTGACATCAAAGAGTTCCACGCGGCCGCCGTGGAAACGCAGAAGTCTATATTTGGTAGAATCTCCGGTTAGTCAGCGTCCCCTCTCCGGCTCCTGTCTTTTGAAGCACTGGATGAAAAATTAAACGTGTTTTTTTTTTCTTCTCCTGTTTGCCGGTGAGCTTTCTTTCTTCTTCAAAGGCATGAGTCACAGAATGACCTTTTCAGTTCCCAGGAGTTCAGCATCTCCTGTGAGGCATCAGTGCTGCTCGAAAGCATTTCAGTTGCCCCTGTGTTGAAGTAGGACTCCAGAAATGTTCCCAGTCGAAGTCAAACTGCTAAAGTGCTTCTGCTTCACATGTCTGGACAATAGATCGTGTTCAGGGCCTCGTGCTCTGGAGACGTCCGCAAGCTGTGACTTTTAGGGCCAAGTTTGTGTTTGTTAGTTGCTGAAAAGGGGAATACAGAATAAGTTAGCGTGCGAACCAGCTAGCCCCGGCCTGTCCTGTCTTGTAGTACCACTTGTAACCTGGAGAGGTGATAGTGAGTCACTGCAGCGTCCAGTCTGTCCAACATGAGAGTGCCGATGACCAATGATACATAATAATACAATAATACATCCATGGTCCTTTTACAATCATTTGTTTGCTGGATTAAATTAAAAGTGGCAGAAACGAAAAACACCTTGCATTTGTTAGACTTCTATACAACCAGAGGGGTCGCCCCCTGGTGGTCAGGAGAGAGAATGCAGCTTTAACACATGAAGCATATACTTCTATACAACCAGAGGAGTCGCCCCCTGGTGGTCAGGAGAGAGAATGCAGCTTTAACACATGAAGCATAGACTTCTATACAACCAGAGGAGTCACCCCCTGGTGGTCAGGAGAGAGAATGCAGCTTTAACACATGAAGCATATACTTCTATACAACCAGAGGAGTCGCCCCCTGGTGGTCAGGAGAGAGAATACAGCTTTAACACATGAAGCATATACTTCTATACAACCAGAGGAGTCGCCCCCTGGTGGTCAGGAGAGAGAATGCAGCTTTAACACATGAAGCATATACTTCTATACAACCAGAGGAGTCGCCCCCTGGTGGTCAGGAGAGAGAATGCAGCTTTAACACATGAAGCATCGACTTCTATACAACCAGAGGAGTCGCCCCCTGGTGGTCAGGAGAGAGAATGCAAGTTTTAAGACACTTACGCATTGATTTCACGCGGCAGTACCGGAGGTTGTCGCCTGGATTTAATTCAATAAACACATTATTAACGCTGTTCAGCCGCGGTTATTATCACAGTAAACACACAGATGGGTTAACGTAGACAATATGTGAATATTAATAAATGGCATCGCTGTTGGTTAGAAAAGAAACATGCACTTTATTAATCCCCTTGGGGAGATTCTTCTCTGCATGTGACCCATCCCTGGATAGGGAGCAGTGGGCAGCCCTGTGAGGCGCCCGGGGAGCAGCTAGGGGTTGAGTGTCTTGCTCAGGGACATGAGACATGTGAGCTGTGGGGGGACTGGGGATCGAACCGGCTACCTTGCGGTTGCGGGACGACCACTCATCCCCCTGAGCTACAGCCGCCCCAAAAAAGTTAGTTGATAACTGCACATGTAGATTGTTTGGACCCAGGAGCTGGAACACTGCCCCCTGTTGGTTTGGAGAGGCTCGCCAGATATTCTACAGTTTACCCCTTACAGCTGCACTAATCAATAATTACATCTCGCTTGAACCGAACCCCTAACCACAGTTTTGTGGTGGATCCCAGTTTGAAACTAGTTTTCACACTTCACCAAACTCCCAGGACTGAAAACATGCTCCTCGAGGCTCAGGCTGAAGGAAATAAGCTCTTCCATTGTTCCTGGAGGAGATTACAGAAACGGGGAAACTGACTTGTACACAACATGAACAAAGTCCGCTTGTATGTAGTCGATGTAGTCGTCCATGTTAAACGAAGGCGAGTACATGACCATGTTCATAGAAACAAGTGTGTATTTAACTTCTATTAGTCTCCATTTGATTTATTTTTAGTTGAATATTCATATCTACTAGTGAAGCAACACTGTCTTTGTTATTGACACTTTTCTCTGGCGAATGGATGAATGAATGAGTCCAGACACACACACACACACACACACACACACACACACACACACACACACACACACATCCTCCTGTTAATAAGAGTAATGTAAGTAACACAACTGAATCCACGTGATTATATTCTAATAAAAAGCATTAGATAAGTTTAATTGAAGGTCTTTCCCTCCCAAACGCAGCAGTCTTTGTGGATTGTCACCGTGAGACGGAACATGTCACCAACTCAGAGCAGAACCCGGTTCATGGCGTCGTGATCCTCGAGTCTCGGTGCTGCGCGTTAGAGGGCATTAATGAAGCAGCTGACTGCTTTCGAGGTAAAATCCGGCAACAAGCAGCTGCCGGCTTTCACGTGAGAGCGTTCAGCTCCTTGTACATTGGCCTGCAGAGAGGGCTGCTCTCAGTAATCAGCATGAAGCACATGACCTGCATTCTCTCCTTAGAGCACACAATGTGCCTCTGTGTGCTCTCGTACACTTGTAATCAATGGAATAATCTAATCAGAACTCAAAAAGTACAAAATAAAAACGGGAGTGACGCAGCGTTGCCGTTGGTACCAACAGAGGCCGGCTTATTCAAACAGAGTTCACGCTTTAGCCGCAGGTATTTGTGATCTTGCGATCGCAGCAGTTTTGATTTAAAAAACAAACAATCCGGTGTTACATTTCCTTGATATTTTCACAAAGTCATTGCACCAACAGAGGAGCTAGTGGAGCTCGTTAGAAGCAACGCGTTGCCTGTGATTAGGCAACGCGTTGCTTCTAACGAGCTCCATTAACGTAGTGATGCTCCTCTAACCGACCCACTCGCTGTGGGAGTTCAAACTCCTTTGATTTGGGGCTAAATGCCCTTTTTGGGACATCCAGGGTTCATACATCATGGAAAACCTGGAAAAGTCATGGAGTTTTAAAATGGTTATTTCCAGGCCTGTCGTTCATTTACACTGAGTTTGAAATAATGAATATGCTTTTAAAAGAAAGACGCTCAAAATATAAGCAGCATACATACAGGCATCTATATAAATGTTTATTCTTTTAATCAAACTATTGTCTCATTCATTTGTGTCATTTAAGGTTTACTGTATGCTTTGTATTCTCATTGTTAGTTTAAATACTACATTTACTCACTTTTTACTGTTTACACCCAGACTTCACTAAATGTTTGTCATGGACATTTGGTTTAAAGTCATGGAAAAGTCCTGGAAATCCATTGGTCAGAGTGTGTTTGAACCATGGACATCAACTTCCTGTCTACTGACTATCACAGGCATGTTCACCGTGTGATCGATTCCCACAATAATTAGAAAAGCACAACAACAAATATGAGCTTTGTATGTTTGGGTTTTCTGGAACTACATGTATGAATGAATGCATACATCTGTAAATCATTCTCAAAGCCGTCTTTGAGGACTTAAAGGGTTTTTGGGGTTTCCCCGTACGATGGTCCAGGGACACGGGGTGTCGTACAGATAGTAAAGCCCTCTGGTGAATGTGTGATGTGTGACACTGGGCTGTTGAATTGATTTACTGCCCTCTGCAGGCTGCAGACATGTAGTCCTGCTGGGAGACCAGGACCCAAACGGTACGGAGACCAGCGCATCAACGCATCGCCTCTCTACGGCAACAATGTATCAAAATGTGATGTCAGAAATACAGGATGTTGCATTAACATGGTGCCCTCCTGGTCTGGATTGGATTGGTCTGGCCTGGTTTGGTCGGTTTTGGTCTGGATTGGTCTGGTTTGGTCTGGTCTGCATTGGTTTGGTCTGGTCTGCATTGGTTTGGTCTGGTCTGCATTGGTTTGGTCTGGTCTGCATTGGTTTGGTCTGGTCTGCATTGGTTTGGTCTGGTCTGCATTGGTTTGGTCTGCGTTGGTGTGGTCTGGTTTGGTCTGGTCTGTTCTGGTTTGGTGTGTGTTGGTTTGGTCTGGTCTGTTCTGGTTTGGTGTGTGTTGGTTTGGTCTGGTCTGTTCTGGTTTGGTGTGTGTTGGTTTGGTCTGGTCTGTTCTGGTTTGGTGTGTGTTGGTTTGGTCTGGTCTGTTCTGGTTTGGTGTGGATTGGTTTGGTCTGGTCTGTTCTGGTTTGGTGTGCGTTGGTTTGGTCTGGTCTGTTCTGGTTTGGTGTGGATTGGTTTGGTCTGGTCTGTTCTGGTTTGGTGTGCATTGGTTTGGTCTGGTCTGTTCTGGTTTGGTGTGTGTTGGTTTGGTCTGGTCTGTTCTGGTTTGGTGTGCATTGGTTTGGTCTGGTCTGTTCTGGTTTGGTGTGTGTTGGTTTGGTCTGGTCTGTTCTGGTTTGGTGTGCGTTGGTTTGGTCTGGTCTGTTCTGGTTTGGTGTGCATTGGTTTGGTCTGGTCTGTTCTGGTTTGGTGTGTGTTGGTTTGGTCTGGTCTGTTCTGGTTTGGTGTACATTGGTCTGTTCTGGTTTGGTGTGCGTTGGTTTGGTCTGGTCTGCATTGGTTTGGTCTGCGTTGGTGTGGTCTGGTTTGGTCTGGTCTGTTCTGGTTTGGTGTACATTGGTTTGGTCTGGATTGGATTGGTCTGTTCTGGTTTGGTGTGCATTGGTCTGGTCTGGTCTGCACTGGTTTGGTCTGCATTGGTCTGTTCTGGTCTGGTCTGGTTGTGTGGGCTGGATGTTGGCCTCCAGTCCTCCGCAGACCTCACGCTGGGCTTCTCTCAGACCCGGGAGTATAAGCGAGGAGCGTGTTGAGAGAAGAAGCCGCCAGGTGGGGAAACCATCACTGAAGCAGAGAGGCGTGGGAGACGTAGGCGGCAGAAGCACTGCCTGCTGGGTAAATATTGACACCTGTGATGCCCACTCTGTTGTTTTTATGGCCTCTGCTGGCAATTATTAATCAGCCACTAAAATAATGTGGAACTGGCCACTTCCATGGTTACTGTCATTGCTTCTCATTTAACATATTTATTGGAAATATGTGTGATTTATTTTTGATCTGGAGGTGAAATAAAAAGCATCCACCTCAAGGTGAGATGGGAGTTATTAATACTTCCGTTCAGCGTGAATCCAATGAGGCTTCTATAATAAACAAGCAGACCCTTTTGAATGGCTGTTAATGGAGCCATGTTCGGTTTTTACTGATGATGAGCTCCAAATAGAAAACTGTAGAAAGTTGATCATAACAATATATTATGGTCTACAAATAATAATTACTCACGTCCTACCATTAGAGCTGGGCAATATGATTGAGATTAATGTCACAATAATATATATATATATATATATATATATTTACTGAAATTTTTTTTTTTTTTAACAATTTCAGTAAATATATATTTTGCTTTCTTTCTTTCTTTGCTCTTTCTTATTTATTTTTGCTCTAATATTCCTTCATTAACATTTTACTGTTTTGCTATAATCAATTTATTCAGTATTTTATTTTATAATAATTTGACTGCAAACGTTTGTTTAACACGATCCCTTCATTCAATGGTATTCTTATTCAATCATATCTACTTTTTTTTTAAAGATATATTTTAATTTTAATTGATTCTTTAATTTTAATTACAAAATAGTTTTAACTTCATTTAATTGCATTCACCTTTTTTCTCTCCATTTTTATCCATTTTCATCTTGTTTTCAATCATTTGTAAAGCACTTTAAATTGCATTTGATTCCTTTTAAAAGGTGCGATATGAATCTAGCTTGATTGATGGATTGATTGATTGATTGATAAATGGATGGATCGATGCCGCTGTGCTCAACTCGACACATCATGAGGCCGATGTGTTGAGTTTATCTGTCAATAAAGCGCTGATATGAGAAACGAGGACAAACAGAAGAGTAAAGAGTGGGAGACGCTCTTTATTTATTTATTTACCTGGAGGGTAGCGTCACAGCCCTCCTCAGTGGGGATTGAGCTGTGTGTGTATCATCATCATCATCATCATCATCATCATCATCATCATCATCATCATCATCTTCATCATCTCGGGGGCGTTGGCTCTGTCTCGGTTTCTCCGTCCTTTTAGAATTTCATGAGAATGAGTTTCCTGAGGATTCGTTCTTATTTATATTAATCAACATTTCAGTTTACACCTCAATATAAATGTGTTAGCTAGGAGAGTTAGCTAGAGCGCTATTTTTATTTTGAAGTGTTGAATAATAACAATGCTGTTAGAAAACGATCAAATCAATTGAACGGTTAGACACTCAGATAATAATCAAAGAGGCATGAAGGCGCTTGAACCCTTTAAGGCCTTAAAGTAATAATAATAATATAGAATCATTTTAAAATCAGTCCTTAATGTTTCAGGTAGCCAATGTAGTGATACTAATCGTGGTCATTGCCGTGTAAATGTGTTTATTTGAGCTTATTTCTTCTATCCATATTATATTGATATTTATCTTGTTTGTGTTTTAAATAAATTAGATATTGTTCTTTAGGCATGACTCACTACGAGGAACTACTGAAACTGATCTTTTTTAATTCTGTGACTAAAGTTTGAGAAGACTTTGAGTCTCTTAAGGCCAATAAAAGCATATGATGTCATGATGGATCTCTTTATTATTTATATTAGCTATCTCTGAGGAGGATCTGTATTAAAATACCACGGCTGTGTTTTCCTGCCCTCCGCACTGAGGAAAAGCCCGTTGATTTTTCCAAATAAGGCTTGAGTGAGTGCCGGCAGTATTAATAGAATAAGACTGCTGCAGGGGAATATTTGTATTGACCTGCTGAAAGACTTTATCTGATGCATGCCGTTTCCATGGCAGTGTGGGGGCGGGAGGCTGCGAGGCCGGCTGCAGCTGGACGGCTCCTCTGCAGGTAGCAGGAACCACCTTTAAATGTCAGACTCAGGACTCTTCTGTGTTTCCTCACTTTCGTTTTCATGGTATTAAACACGCTGGCGTTCACAGCAGAGCAGTCGAGCTCCTCTATACACCTGAATTTTCAATTATTTTTTTTGAAAATCGATCGTGGAATATTGCTTTTGATCTGGCAGCGTCAGTTGATTTAATTTAGCATCAGTGGCTCAATTAATCTTTAATTTATTGGCTCCAGATCAGACTGTAACCTCATGTGTTAAAGCTGCATTCTCTCTCCTGACCACCAGGGGGCGACTCCTCTGGTTGTATAGAAGTCTATGCTTCATGTGTTACAGCTGCATTCTCTCTCCTGACCACCAGGGGGCGACTCCTCTGGTTGTATAGAAGTCTATGCTTCATGTGTTAAAGCTGCATTCTCTCTCCTGACCACCAGGGGGCGACTCCTCTGGTTGTATAGAAGTCTATGCTTCATGTGTTAAAGCTGCATTCTCTCTCCTGACCACCAGGGGGCGACTCCTCTGGTTGTATAGAAGTCTATGCTTCATGTGTTAAAGCTGCATTCTCTCTCCTGACCACCAGGGGGCGACTCCTCTGGTTGTATAGAAGTCTATATAAATGACTCTACTTCTCTCTTGATGTATCCCCTCAGTAAACATTGTAAACATGAGTTTATGTAACAGTCAATCAGGCGTACAGGTTCGTCTTTATGACCTGATACTTCTCAAGCTGAAGAGTCTCTTCCGCCAATAAATGTCGACCTCCTCGACCGAAGTTTCTCGGGCTGAATTGGAGGAATAATCACGTGAAAATACATATTCAAGCGGCCACAATAAAGAACATCCACCTCTGTGTTGCTGCTACTTGTTATTTCTGTTCGGTCCCGATCCGTTCCACGGCGTTTCAGTTGGATGGGAACGAGTAACCTTTTCTAAATTCACCTCCCTCTCTCTGTCTCGCACCTCATTTCTTTATGTTCCCGTCGTGCCTCACTTCCTCAGTCGTCCGCCAGTCACGCCTCCCCTCAGAGGGTTGTTGTTGTTGTTGTTTAGCATTGAGACCTTTTTTTTTTACTTGATAAAGACGTGCTGTGTTTGTTCAGTTAGTTCCGGCAGCAGAGAGGCCGGCGGTGTGAGTGTGATCCAGCTGGCTGGTTCAGCCCGGCAAGCTGAACGGAGACAATGTCTTCTTCAGCGCCGGAGAGGTGGACACATGGCAGCCTGCCAGCTGGGTGATGGGTGGAAACTTGGACAGCGTCTTAGACACCTTTTTTAGGAGGGGGGGAGGGAGGGAGAGAGAGAGAGAGGGAGAGAGAGAGAGGGAGAGAGAGAGAGAGAGGGAGAGAGAGAGAGAGAGAGAGAGAATCGTTTCCTTTTGTTCAGGGTTCTTAGGGTCCTGGGAAAGTCCTTGAATTCTAAAATGGTTATTTCCAGGCCTGGAAAATCCTTGAAAAAATAAAATCCCCAAAGTTTAGTAAAAGTCATGTAAATGTGTTATATTCATGTGTTCATGACGTTCATTTACGCTGAGTTTGAAATAATGAATATGCTTTTAAAAGAAAGACTCAAAATATAAGCAGGCATACATGCAGGCATCTATATAAATGTTTATTCTTTTAATCAAACTATTGTCTCATTCATTTGAGTCATTTAAGGTTTACTGTATGCTTTGTATTCTCATTGTTAGTTTAAATACTACATTTACTCACTTTTTACTGTTTACACCCTAAATGTTTGTAATGGACATTTGGTTAAAAGTCATGAAAAAGTCATGAAATGCATTGGTCACACCCCCCACATTTTGACCAATGCATTTCCATGACTTTTCACCAAATTTAAAAGTCATGGAAAAGTCATGAAATGCATTGGTCAGAATGTGTATGAACCCTGATTGTTCCACAAGAACGTCAACATTCACGCAGAGAACCGCGGAAATCAAATAGTTTGAACAATCCGACTTTTAAAATAAGGTCACTTTCTTAGAAATAAAGGTTCTCTCTAACCCTCTATGGTTCTAGTTAGAACCATAGAGGGTTCTTCGGCTTGTCCCATTAAACCTTTTGGTTTCTGGTCAAATCTTTTTGAAGGGTTCTTACCTAGAAGATCCACCTGGAACCCCCAGTGAACCTTTCTGTGTGTCATGGTTCCGCCCTGAACCTTCTCTGGAGGATCTGTCCAGAAGCTTTCCACTGTCTCAGGGTGCTGCCAGGAACCCACCCAAGGAGTTCTACATAGAACCCTTTTATAGTCCAAAGGGGGTCCTCTAGAACCCAGCCAAGAGGTTCTACTGAGAACCCTTTAATAATTCAAGGGTCTTGTCTAGAACACAACCAATGGGTTCTACAGAGAACCCTGTTATAGTCTCATCTTGAATCCAACAAAGGGGTTCTGCTGAGGACCCTTTAATATACTAAGCGTTTCTTCCAGAACCCATCCAATGGTTTCATCTAGAACACACCCAAGTGGTTCTACTGAGAACCCTTTAATGTTCCACGGGTGTCCTCTAGAACCCTAAAGGGTCCAGGGAGGATGTGGTGCAGCGTAACCCTCAACGATCCCGGTTCCCGATCACAGTTTTTGAGGCGTGGGTGTAAAAGTGTGGGTGCAAAATGAACTTTTACTCATATATTTGCTTCAGGAGATGTCTGAGTTACTTGCAGACGGCGGCTCATAAACTCGTCCCTTAATATTCTACAGGGCATGAAATATCTCAGCTGCATGCGTGAAAGAGAAAACCCGACATCACAATGTTTGTCTCCGTCTTCGTCCACAGATCGTGTCCAACGTGCTGATCTTCTCCTGCACCAACATCGTGGGGGTGTGCACCCATTACCCCGCCGAGGGCTCCCAGAGGCAGGCCTTCCAGGAGACCAGGGAGTGCATCCAGGCCCGCCTCCACTCCCAGAGAGAGAACCAGCAGCAGGTGAGCGCTCCAGAGGAGAGGAGGCAGTGAGCGGAACCGCGGTAGCGGAACCGCGGTGACGGAACCGCGGTGGTCGGGTTCAGACCAATAGCATCTTTCAGAGGATTACTTCGCTGGAAGGTTTTGGACTCTACCCTCCTGCAGGAAAGAAAAGATGTGTCTGGAGAGTAGACTCCTCCTCTGGTGTACAGATTAACCCTTCTGTGGTTCCATGGTTCCACCAGAACCCCTTTCCACCTCCTAAGGGTTCCTACAGACATCCACACAGGTGGTTCTGTAGGCCAAGCTTTATTGGTCTGAGAACCCTTCGTTCCTTACTTGAATAATTTAAATACTAAAAGATGCTCTTAGTTTGCAGTGTCTTGATCCTCAGCTGTAATGCTTTCTCAACATAACACATATTATTTAAAAGTATTATTATTGCTATTATATAGCTTATACATACATATTGAAATTATGTTTAAATGATGGAGAAAGAAAAGTTTTTTATATGCAAGTGGCACGCACATGTTTATAAGATTAACTCACGTCATGAGAATTGTTATGATATGTATTCCATTTCACTGAAGGGTGTTTCTCACACACACACACACACACACACACACACACACACACACACACACCTCTTAACTTCCCACGCTCTCCTGCAGGAACGTCTTCTGCTCTCGGTGCTTCCCCGCCACGTTGCCATGGAGATGAAAGCCGACATAAACGCCAAGCAGGAGGACATGATGTTTCACAAGATCTACATCCAGAAGCACGACAACGTCAGGTATCACACACACACACACACACACACACACACACACACACACACACACACACACACACACACACACACACACACACACACACACACACACACACACACACAATAGAACAGATAGAAGCTAACCTGAAGTCTGCAACTCAGCTGGAATTAAATGTAAACCTGATTAAAAGTATTTTATTAAAAATAGCTCAACTCAAAGCTTATCCAGCGTAGATGTACGAGGGATTATAAAAGTAAACCCAGCGCAGGAAACGCGTCCTTAGACCTTCAGACCTTCAAACCTTTAGACCTTTAGACCTTTAGACCTTCAAACCTTTAGACCTTTAGACCTTCAGACCTTTATACCTTTAGACCTTTAGACTTTTAGACCTTTATACCGTTAGACCTTTAGACCTTCAGACCTTTAGACCTTCAGACCTTCAGACCTTTAGACCTTTAGGCCTTTATACCTTTAGACTTTTAGACCTTTATACCGTTAGACCTTTAGACCTTCAGACCTTTAGACCTTCAGACCTTCAGACCTTTAGACCTTTAGACCTTTAGACCTTTAGACTTTTAGACTTTTAGACCTTTAGACCTTTAGACCTTCAGACCTTCAGACTTTTATACCTTCAAACCTTCAGACCTTCAGACCTTTAGACCTTCAGACCTTTAGACCTTTAGACCTTTATACCTTTAGACCTTCAGACTTTTAGACCTTCAAACCTTTAGACCTTTAAACCTTTAAACCTTTAAACCTTCAGACCTTTAGACCTTTAAACCTTTAGACCTTTAGACCTTTATACCTTTAGACCTTTATACCTTTAGACCTTTATACCTTTATACCTTTAGACCTTCAGACCTTCAGACCTTCAGACATTTAGACCTTCAGACATTTAGACCTTCAGACCTTTAGACCTTTAGACCTTTAGACCTTCAGACCTTCAGACCTTTATACCTTTATACCTTTAGACCTTTATACCTTTAGACCTTTATACCTTCAGACATTCAGACTTTTAGACCTTCAAACCTTTAGACCTTTAAACCTTTAAACCTTTAGACCTTTAAACCTTTACACCTTTAAACCTTTACACCTTTAATCCTTCAGACCTTTATACCTTCAGACCTTTATACCTTCAGACCTTCAGACCTTTAGACCTTCAGACCTTCAGACCTTCAAACCTTTAGACTTTTAGACCTTCAAACCTTTAGACTTTTAGACTTTTAGACCTTCAAACCTTTAGACCTTTAAACCTTTAGACATTTAAACCTTTAGACATTTAAACCTTTAGACCTTCAGACCTTTAGACCTTCAGACCTTTAGACCTTTAGACCTTTAGACCTTCAGACCTTTAGACCTTTAGACCTTCAGACCTTCAGACCTTCAGACCTTCAGACCTTCAGACCTTTAGACCTTTAGACCTTCAGACCTTCAAACCTTCAGACCTTCAAACCTTTAGACTTTTAGACCTTCAAACCTTTAGACCTTTAAACCTTTAAACCTTTAAACCTTTAGACCTTTAGACCTTTAAACCTTCAAACCTTTAGACCTTTAGACCTTTAGACCTTTAAACCTTCAGACCTTTAGACCTTCAGACCTTCAGACTTTTAGACCTTCAAACCTTTAGACCTTTAAACCTTTAAACCTTCAGACCTTTAGACCTTTAGACCTTTAGACCTTTAAACCTTTAAACCTTTAAACCTTTAGACCTTTAAACCTTTAGACCAGAGGTGGGCAAACTACGGCCCGCGGGCCGGATACGGCCCGCCGAGTATTAATATACGGCCCGCCGAGTATTATAATTATTATAACATTATAAAAAATATATTTAAAAAAAGTTATTAAAAAAATATATTAAAAAAAAGTTTTTTATTTTAAATAATTATAAGTTATAGTAAAGACCGCTGTAGCGCTTCTCCGTTCCCAAGTTCAGTTTCCCGAAGCACGATGACCACAACAGACCAGCGTTGATGTTTCTTCATGCTTATTTATTGCACAGCGCTCTTTTAGGCTTTTCGTGTGTGCAGCGGCTGTCATTCAGACTACGGATAATATTATGAACCCAGACACCACGGAGTTTGATGTTCCGACGTATGTGGAGTTTACACAACAAGTATAAAGCAGAACTGGTGGTTATTTCCAAGGTGGGTGGCAGAATCGGTATCCGTTTTACGGAGATAAGACCGGCGCAGTTCCTGGAGGAGTCGGTGAAATTCACCGAGCTGTGTGCGGCTACGGATAATATTATGAACCCAAACACAAGGGTGTTTCATGTTCCGACATGTTTGGGACTTCCACAACAAGTATAAAGCAAAACTAGTGGTTATTTATTCCATAATCGATACCGGAAAAGACAGCTCTTTTTCACGGAGAGACCCTACGGCGATAAGCCACGCCCCCTTTGTCAAACACTCTCCATCCATCTGATACTGGCCCGGCCCGTCTGTCAAATTTTTTAATTCAATGTGGCCCCTGAGCCAAAAAGTTTGCCCACCCCTGCTTTAGACCTTTAGACCTTTAAACCTTTAAACCTTTAGACCTTTAGACCTTCAGACCTTCAGACTTTTAGACCTTCAGACCTTCAGACTTTTAGACCTTCAAACCTTTAGACCTTTAGACCTTTAGACCTTTAGACCCAGGGCTGGAGTGGGGCCACTTTTCAGCCCGGGAATTTCAGGCTCAAGACCGGCCCACTTTTTCCACGGTAGTGGAAATTGGATAAATGAAGCAACAGTTCAGCTCTTACTATCCTGTAGTTTTCTTTTTATTAATACCATGGTCCAACAAATAATGTAAAGGTTAAATACAACAATAATAATCCACTTAAGATGAGAAGTTAACAAAAAATATTCCACTATTCCACAAGGATAGGTTGATAAATTAACAAAAGCAGAAATAAATGAATAAAACATTTGAAACGTATCCCAGTCTTCAACAAAGAGGCATATTGAACTCATGTTTACAGTTCAACTCACAGTACAGTATACAGTTACATTGTGAACAGCACCAACAGCATCTACAGCATCAGTAACCTAAGCAGTGCACTGGTTTCAGCCACTGTATCTATAACTGTGTTGTTGCTTATAGACATGAGGATTTCCTTCTCTGTGCACATTAACATGAACGCCTCCAAGTTTTTCTTTAGCATTCCAACGCATTTTTCTGCATGAGTATTATATAGTGGTGATTTACTCCTTTACTACACCCACTTCTGAGCAAACAATGCATATTGGTTCATCAAGTACTGTCATATACTGCTCTTTCTTACAATATATAACTTTAATTCATATTGTTTCCTCTGTTATCCTCTCTACCTGTCCCTGTAGTCATGGCCTCCTTTATTGCAAATGGAGATTCATTTTCAGCAGGAGACTGTCTTCTGCTGTCCCGAAGCTACAAAGAACATATTACTGCATACTTCAATATCAATATTATATATCAATATTTGCATAATATTTGCAAAGTCTATGGATCGCCATATTTTGGGTGATATAAAAAGGCTAATATTTTAATTCAATTTAATATTTTGCTTGGGAATAGGTTGACAACGCTGCTACAACGATATGAATCAAGGCTACAACGTTAGCCGAATAGTTACGTTGCTAATCATTAGGCCTTTGTCTCTCTTTACCAGTTGCCACTTGTGTTTGTCCTCTTGAAAATAAATCGGTAAGCTTGGCACATTTGGCAGCATCCTCCTCCAATGCCTTTCTTTTTTTCAACCTGGCTTTTTCAGCCCCTCCTGCCCTCTTCCTCCGTCCATCCTCCCTGACGCGTATCGTTGCGGTCGGGCCGGCCCAGCTATCGTAGCCTATCTGAGAAAACCTTTTGGAAAAGACGGGCTACGGACCGGACCAACTCTATTTGGGAGGGGGGAACTTCCTCGCATGGTACACCGGTTGTACCATGCGAGGAAGTTCTCCCCTCCCAAATAGAGTTGGTTGGTTCCATAATGGACCGAACCAACTCTATTTGGGAGGGGTGAACTTCCTCGCATGGTACAACCCATGCAGAGGCTGCGGTGTCAGAATGCGGAACGTGTGTAGCCCACTTTAAGAGAAGATGGACTAACGTGACAAATGTCAACAAATACAATTCTCGACCGGCCCAGAAGTGAAGCGGCCCACCGGGAACTCTCCCGATTCTCCCGATTACCCACCCCGGGCCTGTTTAGACCTTCAGACCTTCAGACTTTTAGACCTTCAGACCTTCAGACCTTTACACCTTCAGACCTTCAAACCTTTAGACCTTTAAACCTTTAAACCTTTAGACCTTCAGACCTTTAGACATTCAGACCTTCAGACCTCAGGAAGAAGTCTGTCCATATCACTCACACTCGTTCACTCGTGTCAAGGAAATGCTCAACGACGACGTTTGAAATGTCGCAAACTGAAACGGTAAACTAAACTGTGATTGTAATCCCGGTTAATCCTGACTGGTGCAGCCCGCCCACGGGCAGCGGAGGAGGAGGAAGTGCCAGGCGTTGCCACGACGACAGGCTGCATGGTATTTTCTGAGAGTGTTTTATTTTCATATAGAATTATTAACTATTCAGAGCGTAATACAATGTCGTCATCTGCTGTAGGAGGAATCTCACCTCGATCAATATTATAAGCAAATACAAAAGTCATAAAATCAACAAGAGTGGACGTAAACTGAAGAAAATAACACTAACTGATTAAGGCATCGATAGACCAGTAAGGTAAAGGTACTGTTTTTGTCAAAGGAGTCTAGTGTCTTTAAGGCGAGGTAGAGCCCCGCTTCACAGCATCCCAACGTGGTCCAGGTCTTACCCCGTGGGTTAAAGGGCAGCCCAAACCTAACGTACCTTTTGAAGCCTTCTTTGTCATCCTCACACTACGTTTTAATGTAATCCCTGAATGGAAATAACATCTTTTGCTTGGGTAAGTTTTGGAGGTTATTCGTCCTGGTGAAGCCTTTAGAAGTGAATGAATGCACGCTTCCATATACGCCACAGATGAACGTGCAGCACCTGGAAAGCAGGTCACTACCCTCGTCTCAGCTGGAAGACCTGAAAGGCCTCCTTGATCTCTTCCGTTTGTCTTCTCACTGATGGCTTTGACCTCGTCCTCATCCGGGCTTTGAGATGTTGTTTGTCTCTTTCATTGATGCCGTGTTGAATCACCAGCAGTATGTTCTTGTGTGTGTGTGTGTGTGTGTGTGTGTGTGTGTGTGTGTGTGTGTGTGTGTGTGTGTGTGTGGAACATCAGCAGCCCAAAGGGAGAGTGTTAGTGGCCTGTAGCCGTCACAGTCAGGTGGAAGAACCTCCACACATAATAGGTGCTATTGAAGCCCTTCGTGGCTTAGATGTGGGCCCTTTAAATCCTCCGGGGGTTAAAGCATCAGGTCACGTACGCTGGAGCTCTCGCACACAAAAACTCTTTTTCATCATCACTATTAATGTGATCGTTAACAGGAATTATCCTGATTTGTTGTCTCTTATCTAATAAAGTTTAGATTGTTCGTTCGTGTTGGACTTTTTTCATTCTCACTGAAGCCCATGAGCACCGAGCCCACATGAGCACATATAAGTGAGCGTGCAAACACGGACATTTAACAACTATGGCAATAAAGTTTGAGTTGTCTGCAATTAAGAGGCCGACACCAAGAAGGTTATGTTGTTTCACATTGGATCAGTTCATGGAACAACGGGCCCTTAAACAGACATGCATGAGCACAGAGGCTAGACTTTATATTTATATGTATATATTTATTTAGCCTCTTTTTGGTGCGGGTTTGTGTCTTTGTTTGATATTTTGTTTGACATATATTTGTGTCTCTTTGTAGTCATTTGTGTTTCTTTGTAGTTGATTTGTATCTCTTTGTAGTTTTGTGTCTCTTTCTAGTCATTTTGTGTCTCTTTTAGTTGTTTTTTGTCTCTTTTAGTAGTTTTTTGTCTCTTTGTAGTCATTTGTGTCTCTTTGTAGTTGTTTTGTGTCTCTTTGTAGGTGTTTTGTATCTCTTTGTAGTTGTTTTGTGTCTCTTTGTAGTTGATTTGTGTCTCTTTGTAGTCATTTGTGTCTCTTTGTAGTTGATTTGTGTCTCTTGGTAGTCATTTGTGTCTCTTTGTAGTTGATTTGTATCTCTTTGTAGTTGATGTGTGTCTCTTTGTAGTCATTTGTGTCTATTTGTAGTTGTTTTGTATCTCTTTGTAGTTGATGTGTGTCTCTTTGTAGTCATTTGTGTCTCTTTGTAGTTGTTTTGTGTCTCTTTGTAGTTGATGTGTGTCTCTTTGTAGTCATTTGTGTCTCTTTGTAGTTGATTTGTATCTCTTTGTAGTTGTTTTGTATCTCTTTGTAGTTGTTTTGTATCTCTTTGTAGTTGATGTGTGTCTCTTTGTAGTCATGTGTGTCTCTTTGTAGTTGATGTGTGTCTCTTTGTACTCATGTGTGTCTCTTTGTAGTTGATGTGTGTCTCTTTGTAGTCATGTGTGTCTCTTTGTAGTTGATTTGTGTCTCTTTGTAGTCATGTGTGTCTCTTTGTAGTTGTTTTGTATCTCTTTGTAGTTGATGTGTGTCTCTTTGTAGTTGATTTGTGTCTCTTTGTAGTCATGTGTGTCTCTTTGTAGTTGTTTTGTATCTCTTTGTAGTTGATGTGTGTCTCTTTGTAGTGATGTTCAGTGTCTTTGTAGTTTGTGTAGTCCCCTGTAGAGTTGTTGGGTCTGTGCATGTGAGGCCTGTTCATGAATCTATTCGTGGTTCTTACCTGTAAAGACGTACCTTTACAGGCAAACTGACAGAAATCTGCATTTCCAGCTGGAAACAGCAGAAAAAGAAGGTGATGTGTTGTTTCTGTAAATTGTCCGGCTGTAGATGGGTTTTCTTGTGACTCACAGGGGAGTAGGCGGCCCATTAGCTGTATCCGCTAAGCTCTGCTGAGTTCTGTCTGTGGTCATGAGTGTGTGGTTAATGGGCAGCTAACCAGGTGTGACCGGCCTGTCGGGGAGCGGGCAGCGGCTTCTGGTAATTGGGGCTCTGCTGAGAGGCCGAGTAACAACAGGAAGAGCAGTGACAGCTCCCACTGCTCCCAGTAAAGACTGGGAGAGGAAACGGAGGGAGCCGGGGAGGAAGTCGCTTCATGCTGCGGCAGATTGTGCTTTTGAGTAGTTACGTTTCCACCCGTCAGAAACAGAGATACCAGATACTATATAGATATAGATACCAGATACTATATAGATATAGATACCAGATACTATATAGATATCAGATACTATATAGATATAGATATAGATACCAGATACTATATAGATATCAGATACTATATATATATAGATACCAGATACTATATATATATATAGATATTAGATACTATATAGATATAGATATGAGATACTATAGTTCTGAAGAGTTGAATGTTGCGTTGGAGCGAGTGCTATTGGGTCATTTCATTGGAGAAGAGTTGGCAACACTGGCTGGACTTTTAGGTGTGATAATGTTTAAAATCTAACATTATCTTCCTGGTTCTCAACCTCAGCTTTAATCCCGAAATATTATTTTTTTGACGAAAACCTAGTTTGGAACATCCAAGCATAATAAGCCGTTTACAGGACCGGTATCTAATGCATAATATTGTCACCTTCTGAGCGCTGGTTGAATATCAGCAGTCCGTGCTCAGAGGTGAATCCCGTCACTCTGTCGGCACCCTGCAGATCATTCTGTCCTTCAGTTTCTGCTCCGGCTCTCGTGTCTCCAGACTGAAGAGACGTCCCGTGGCCCAGCGGAGAGGCCTGACTCAGGCCTTATGCAACGGGCTTTGGGGCGGATGTGTGTGTTTCTGCCACCCTGTGAGCGCTCGGGAAATATTCCCAGACAGAACACCATGTAGGCCAGCAGCACCCTGACGAGACCGGCATCCAAAGAACATCCCATAAATTAGAGGGAAGTGACCTTACCTTTGTTCTCCACGTGCCCATTGGACAAGAAGGGACTGTGTGTGTGTGTGTGTGTGTGTGTGTGTGTGTGTGTGTGTGTGTGTGTGTGTGTGTGTGTGTGTGTGTGTGTGTGTGTGTGTGACCTGAGGATCAGAAAACATACAACACACAAACCAGTTGTTGTTTGTGCCTTCAAGTGGAGACGAGGCCTCCAGGTCTGACTGCTGACGACAACTCTGTTTGCCACTTCAGAGTTTAAAGGAATATTGTTATTCTATCTATCGGCTTCATCAGATCGGGACTCTCCCAGCATGCAACAGGGCGGTTTGCAGCAGAGTGTGAAGGCAGGTACCTCCACAGGGTTCTTACGGTCAGGGAAAACCTGGAAAAGTCCTTGAATTCTAAAATGGTTATTTCCAGGCCTGGAAAAGTCCTTGAAAAAAATAAAACCCCAAAAGTTTAGTAAAAGTCATGTAAATGTGTTATATTCATGTGTTCATGTGTTCATTTACGCTGAGTTTGAAATAATGAATATGCTTTTAAAAGAAAGACTCAGAATATAAGCAGGCATACATACAGGCATCTATATAAATGTTTATTCTTTTAATCAAACTATTGTCTCATTCATTTGAGTCATTTAAGGTTTACTGTATGCTTTGTATTCTCATTGTTAGTTTAAATACTACATTTACTCACTTTTTACTGTTTACACCCAGATTTCACTAAATGTTTGCTCATGGAAATTTGGTTTAAAGTCATGGAAAAGTCTTGGAAAAGTCATGGAATGCATTGGTCAGAATGTGTATGAACGCTTTACTTGCATGAGTTTACATGGCGGACTATTTGTGATAGTTTGCGTCATTCAACAATAATCAAATACAAAGACCGCTGTTTAACAATATGTCCCGGAGTAGTTGCACGTATAGTGTTACAGTTACAACCGGCCCTTTGAGGGCGGCCATGGGTGTGACGCCCCTGGTCGGTACGTTCAGCCCCTGGTCGGTACGTTCAGCCCCTGGTCGGTACGTTCAGCCCCTGGTCGGTACGTTCAGCCCCTGGTCGGTACGTTCAGCCCCTGGTCGGTACGTTCAACCCCTGGTCGGTACGTTCAGCCCCTGATCTGGTCGGTACATTCAGCCCCTGGTCGGTACGTTCAGCCCCTGGTCGGTACGTTCAACCCCTGGTCGGTACGTTCAACCCCTGGTCGGTACGTTCAGCCCCTGGTCGGTACGTTCAACCCCTGGTCGGTACGTTCAGCCCCTGGTCGGTACGTTCAACCCCTGGTCGGTACGTTCAACCCCTGGTCGTGGTCATGAGCTCTGGGCAGCTGAGAGCGGAGCGGCCAGAGGGTTCGTGTCAACGTGGCGCCTCCTTCTGGCAGAAGAGTGTCCATGTCGTGATAGATGAATACACACCTGTGCTTGTGCTCTATCTGGGCTGCTAGCTGTTAGTGTTTTCATCAGGATGTCTGCCTCACGCTTCCTGTAGATCGTGATCGTTTAGTCTGTACGACTCCAACACTTCTGTTGCAACCGATATGAGCCGCTCTGTCTCAACAGGCCTTGTTAAGATAGATGGATGTACTTTATCGACGCAGAGCAGAAGAGCTACGATGGAGGATCTGTTTTATAGCTGCCATGTGAAATTTTTAAAGGGAGTTTAAAATATGCAAAACATTCTAGAAAATGTAGATACGTCGAGAATCGCTTTCTATTGGAATGGTTGAAATGTGGATAACAATGGAGTCGTGAGGCCAGTGAAGGTTCACACCTCTGATTTCTTATGGGATGTGATCAAATTCCACTTGAAGGGATTGAATCTGTCCAGATGTGGATACCTTCTCGTCTCTAACTTCAGACCAAAAACAAGACACTGACTACGAGACGCAGGACCAGGAAGTGTAAAATGCTGACTTCCTGCAGCACAACCTGCTCCTTCTAAGACTTTTGCACGGACACGGTATGACGTTCTAGAGGAAGATCACGTCTAAATCTGTTTTTGTCCAAAGCTCTTCCACACGATGTTGAATACAACCACCAAATATGAGCTTGACTTTAAAAGAGTGAGACGTTTTGAGCCTTTCTCTTGTGGTGGTGGACCTGAGACAGACATGTTGTTCTGGCTGTAAAGGTGTTTGACTCTGCTCTGCCTTAATTGATCCTGTTATTCCCATCAACCAGTAGACAAGAGTCCACTCTATCGCTGCCTATATTCCATGTAACTTTTCATATATCTTTGAGTCTGTAAATGTTGTACATTGTCCTGTGGCCGGATCAGGAAATCCCCTTTAAAGATAAAGCTCTCATTGTAAGTGTAAGGTTAGCAGCATTAACAGATTAAATCAGTCAGAGAGTTTTCAGATGGTTGATAAAGTCACCAGTTTGATTCCCATAAATGTTTTCACCCTAAACACCACTCAGAACCAGTATAAACCCACCAAACCTCAAATGAATCATGCAAATCCCAGTATAGTATTTCATACCTCATAACTTAATCTTTTTAATCCTGCAGCCCAGATTTCTCTTACGTTGCGTAAGTATGCACATTTAATGTTAACCGGTTTCAGGATTCTGTGGATTTCTTTTTTTAATCAAAAATATAAACTGAAAGAAACAGAGTCGTAGATTAATCTCCAAGGCGTTCATATGGTCACAATATTCAGTCGGTAGAAGATGACCACCTTCGATCTTCGAGGGTTCGGAGAAGAACACGACATCAAACGACTTGAATGCACGCTGCAGCTTTTATTCACATCACAAAATGTCTCGTAGAGTAGATTGCATGCAAAGTCAATGCACGGAAGCAAATGGGTTGCGAACAACGAAATTTCCGGCAGGCGGCGCGAATGACGGGAATGGCGCGTTGCGAAAAATTTGCCTCATTCGCGCAAGTTTAAATATTTCAACTCGGGCGAAAAAAATCGCGTGACGCTGAGTAACTGTCTTTACGGAGATAAGCCACGCCCCCTTTCCGCCGCGAAAAAGCAAATTAAGCGAATCAACCACAAAGTCGAGCGAATCAACTCACACCAAAAGCGCTGGGAAAATTCGCAATGCTTTTGGTGTGAACGTAAGAAAGTGTTTATCTGCCTCCTCCATCCTTTCCCTGTCTCCTCCATCCTGTCTTTTCTCTCTTTCGCCTTCCTCTCCGCTTCCACCCGGCGAGCTCAGACCCGTCGGTCGAGTGTCGGGTTTCTCTCGGCCTCCCGTGCACCAGCTCACGGAAAAAAACAATCAATTATTCTCAGAAACGTGGACCCCGGAGGGGGGCTCTTAATCCTTTGCAGCCTGAGATCCAAATTGAGGAAATTTAGGCGTCTTGAAAACCCGGGTTCATTAGGACACGTTAGTGCTCTTTACATGTGTGCAGCCAAGAGGAAGAACAATTAACTCACACTTGTTTTACATGCAGATAGGAACACAAGCAGCTCCGGCCCACACATGTACAAACACACACAAACAGCCCCGTGAGATCCATGGGAGCCGGTTCGGTCTGAAAACCTTTGTTTATTTATAGTTTCTGTTGTCCTTCCTGTGGGGGTCTGACTCAGAGAGACACTTCTATGTCTGGAAACGGTCCGTCTCTGGCCCTCGAACAAGGACACTTTAAAGTGAAGCTGCATTCTCTCTCCTGACCACCAGGGGGCGACTCCTCTGGTTGTATAGAAGTATATGCTTCATGTGTTAAAGCTGCATTCTCTCTCCTGACCACCAGGGGGCGACTCCTCTGGTTGTATAGAAGTATATGCTTCATGTGTTAAAGCTGCATTCTCTCTCCTGACCACCAGGGGGCGACTCCTCTGGTTGTATAGAAGTATATGCTTCATGTGTTAAAGCTGCATTCTCTCTCCTGACCACCAGGGGGTGACTCCTCTGGTTGTATAGAAGTATCAGTATTTACACACATAATCAAAAATACATGTAAAACAAGAGGGTAGGAGGGAAGATTATTCAAAGTAAATGTGATCTCTGGAGCTCCCTCAAGGAGTTGAGCTCCTCTGAGTTAAAGTCCGGCGGCCTTCTGACCGGGCGGCGTCGTCACATGTTTCCCCCTCGGGAGCCAATCGGTGGCCAGAGAACAAGCGCGCTCATTGAATGGAGGCGTGGTGTGACGGCGTGCGGTAAAAGGGTCGTGACGCTCCACACAGCGACTGCAGGCGTCCAGGAAGCAGCTCGTTTTATTCTGTGAGCCTGATGAGGCCGACCTGACCTCATTAGCACAGAAAATACTATATCAAGAAGATTACAGGCTTCAGCGGTGCAGCCTGACCAGCAGCCATTTCTCCAGTGTGAGGACTCGTGTCCTAGTGAGGACCCTCAGTCGTCTCCTTTAGACTCTTTTTAGGATTCACCAGGGGGGGGCGTTCACTGACCTGTTTTATGTATCAGACATTTAAACGTCTCTTCAGACCTGATTTCAGTACAAAAACCTACAAAAAGGGATTCAAAGTATTTCAAGTGGTTTTCAAAAATAATGGTTCTTAAAGCAATTGTTGGGGGTGAAAGATTTTCATTTTGTTATTTCATTTTCTTGAGGGTATTTTAATTGTGCTTTTTCAGTCATATTGTGCACTAGATTGTATATCGATTACACTTATTGTGTGTGCTGAATAAAACTACTACAACTACTTTTTTTTAACCAAAAATGCATTAAAAAACACACTGACTTCCAGACACAGCAGACTATTTCCACTTCTTTCTGTGCAGGTTTGCAGAGACGTTAACGGAGAGCATAATTCCATCTTAACTTAAACTCTCTCTATTGTCTTTCTTTCTGCAGCATCTTGTTTGCAGACATCAAAGGCTTCACCAGTCTGGCGTCTCAGTGCACAGCGCAGGAGCTGGTGATGACGCTCAATGAGCTGTTCGCCCGCTTTGACAAGCTGGCAGCGGTGAGGACGCGCACACACACACACACACACACACACACACACACGCACACACACACACACACACACACACACACACACACACATTTTATTTTTATTTTGTATATATCTCTCATCCCTGTTGTTGTTTTTAATATGTTGATTGTAGTCCGTAAATTGCTGCTACTCTGACAACAAGTATATATTCATTCATTCATATACACAAGCTCACACACACACACACACACAAGCATACACATGCATTACTTCAGTACTGGAATATTTGTTAAAAAAACATCTGACCCCGTTAGGTAGGGGTGGGGGGAAAATGTATACATCATAGTATCGCAATATTTTGTGTGGTGATATTGTATCGATACACAGAAGCCAAGTATCAATCTTTTATTATATAAATTATAAACTTTTTGGTCCTAGAATAATAAAATCAATTGCTTTTTCATCCCATGGTGCTGAGTTGTTTTGTGGTGAGGTCAGCAGAGGTCCTGGATCATCGTGATTGGAATTAGAAATGCGCCGACTATGTAGACTGTAATACCAACAGTTCAGTTTGTCAGGTGCAACATTTGAGTGAGATGAACAGACTGAAAACTTTATCATTAGATCAAATATGTTGACAAAGTTTTCCTTTTGGGACAATTTGCAGTTGAAAAAATATCATATTGTGACTTAAGTATCGGGATAATATCGGATCGTGACTTAAGTACCGTGATAATATTGTATCGTGACTTAAGTATTGTGATAATATCGTATCGTGACTTAAGTATCGGGATAATATCGCATCGGGACGTGAGTATTGTATCGCGATAATATTGTGATAATACCGTATTGTGACTTAAGTATCGCGATAATATTGTATTGTGATAATATTGTATTGTGATAATACCGTATCGTGACTTAAGTATCGTGATAATATCATGATAATATTATATTGTGATAATATCGTATCGTGACTTTGAGGTTGAAAAATAGAAAAAATATAATATAGTTATAATACATATCAGCCCCTGAATACAGAGCTCAGAGGGAAGCTCCAACGATATCTCCTCCTTCCCGTCATCAATATCCTGCAGCCAGACACATGTTGTAATGCTCTGAGCTTCATGATCCAGAAGCTTCGTTGTTTGTGCAGCTAATGATCAACAAGTGATTTGTTTATGAAAAGGTGAATATCAATATTCATGAGTTCAACAGGCGCAGTGGGGACACTTTTATGTCCACACCAGATGTACCTTGTATCTGTGTATTAGAGAGACACACACACACACACACACACACACCCTCTCTGCTCTTTACACAGTGGGTCTTTTTGTATTTTCCCAGAGCCATGAGCTAGAGAGATACTCAGGTGGCTATCATGAGACACAGCATTCTCCCAAGCCCTACAGATACACACACACACACACACACACACACACACACACACACACACACGTATGTGTGTGTGTGTAACCTGTAAAAATATCTTGTTGTGTAAATGATTTTAAACATGCAAAGCTATGATTAAAAACCTCTTTGTCTCAACAAATGTACTAATCTACACCTGGTGTGGACGGAGCAAGATGTACAGTTCATTGTGTCCTGTGAGGTAATAGTGGGTTAATAGTGGGGTAATAGTGGGGTAATAGTGAGGTTATAGTGGGGTAATAGTGAGGTAATAGTGGGGTAACAGTGAGGTAATAGTGAGGTTATAGTGGGGTAATAGTGGGGTAATAGTGAGGTTATAGTGGGGTAATAGTGAGGTAATAGTGGGGTAATAGTGGGGTAACAGTGAGCTAATAGTGAGCTAATAGTGAGGTAATAGTGGGGTAACAGTGAGGTAATAGTGAGGTAATAGTGGGGTAACAGTGAGGTAATAGTGAGGTTATAGTGGGGTAATAGTGGGGTAATAGTGAGGTTATAGTGGGGTAATAGTGGGGTAATAGTGGGGTAATAGTGAGGTAATAGTGGGGTAACAGTGAGGTAATAGTGAGGTAATAGTGAGGTTATAGTGGGGTTTTAGTCAGTTAATAGTGAGGTAATAGTGAGGTTATAGTGGGGTAATAGTGAGGTTATAGTGGGGTAATAGTGAGGTTATAGTGAGGTTATAGTGGGGTAATAGTGAGGTTATAGTGGGGTAAAAGTGAAGTGATAGAGGTAATGACTTGTTCGTGTTCTTCTTTCAGGAGAACCACTGTCTGCGGATCAAGATCCTGGGAGACTGCTACTACTGCGTGTCTGGGCTGCCAGAGGCCAGAGCCGACCACGCCCACTGCTGCGTGGAGATGGGCATGGACATGATCGAGGCCATCTCGTAAGTCTATCAAGCTACAACCAGCCGACTGCTAGCTTAGCTTAGCACAAAGACAGCAAACGGGGGGAAACAGCTAGCCTGGTCCTGTCCAAAACGTTTTTTCAAGCAAAATGTGAACTTTTCCCTTTTAAAAGACTCACTGAGGGATTATTTAAGGTATTTATCAAGCTATCAGAAAGTGAGTATCTGCTGCTTTTCAAAGTAAAAGTCCGTTCTTTCGATTTTCTCAACAACCGTTCCTCCGATCGACGTCACACTTGGCAGGTGATTTGCTCAGAACCCGAGGACAAACATAAATAATACCTTTCAGTTTTAAGAGTTTTGATGGAATCTGAACGCATGAATCCACATTCTGTTTCATTGGTTTGAGATGAACTCCGAGGTGGTCTTCAGTCAGACCAGCAGGTCTCAGCATGTCAGTCTCAGCGTTATCTGCATATTCAGCCGTAATCTAATCATAACGACTGCAATGAGGAATGTGTTTGTCCACTCGGGTCATTCGTGTGATCATTAAAAGCTGCTATCAGCCTTGTTGAAGTAAAAGCAGACACCAGCGACAGCGGGGCTTTTTTATGGCCTCATAAATACGTCACAGCAACGCTGCACTCAGGATTTGTTTTGACTGGATTTCTTTATTTTTTTGGTGCCTTTTTGTTTAGTTCAAACTTTGTTTAGTTCAAACTAGAATAATTTTGTTGCATTTTATCAGTGTATTTAAAGCAGCAGACAGACAGTTTAATAAGTAAAATCCAGGTCCAGCAACACTCGTTACATGAATACAGGTTTTTCTAAATAAACTTGCGACTTCACAGGAAACCATTTAGTTATGTTTAATAAAAGATGATGAAATACTTAAGTTATGTTTAATAAACCTTAATAAGTCCAACAGGACACATCATAACCATGAACATGATCGATGTACTAATACCGCCTTTAGCACCGTGAACATGATCGATGTACTAATACCACCTTTAGCACGTAACCAACTCCCTGTGTGTCCGTCGTGCCCCCCCCTGTGTCTTGCAGGCTGGTCCGGGAGGTGACGGGCGTGAACGTGAACATGCGGGTGGGCATCCACAGCGGCAGGGTGCACTGCGGCGTGCTGGGACTCAGGAAGTGGCAGTTTGACGTCTGGTCCAACGACGTCACGCTGGCCAATCAGATGGAGGCCGGCGGCCAGGCGGGGTTCGTTTCCCTCTCGCGCCTCCAGCTGCAGGGTTCAAACACGCGGCGTCCGGGTAAACATTCGTGCGTTTGTCATTCCAGGCGCATCCACATCACCAAGGCCACGCTGAACTACCTGAACGGGGACTACGACGTGGAGGACGGGGCCGGCGGGGAGAGGAACGCCTACCTGAAGACGCACAACATCGAAACCTACCTCATTGTGGACTGCAGTCAGAAGAGGGTATGCCGCCTTTTACCTGCAATGTCAAGAGACAACACCTTTAGGCACGCTTATTTATATTGCACATACCGTAAACGTTGGGTTACAAGCCGCTCCTACAGCCAGTCAGTGTCCCCGCTGTAGCAAGCTAGTAGCAGCGCTCCTAGCTAGCGCTGCTGCTGCTGCTACTGCCCGCGTCCCCTCTGCCCAAGTCGGGTGTCCAGCCTGGTCCCGCTACCTTCGGTGGTTTTCCGGGAGCTAGCGGAAGTTAGCGGAGAAGTAACGTAGCGCTAGCAGGAGCCCCAGCTGGCTACAGCGGGGAGCTAACGGGGACACTGACCGAAGGTAGTAGCGGCTCGTAACCCGACGTTTACGCTACAACAAGGCAATAGTTTAGCGCTCATTAGCCTTTTAAGCACCAAGCCCCCCGCGCCTATCTCGGACCAAAAAAAAAGTACAGTTTTATTTAAACTTTTCCTTAATTATCTCCGCAACCACAGAGTTGATAACATTCATTTAAATGTATAAATAACCGTAACCCTTGTGAGATGAGGGATGTGATAATTAAAGTAATCGTTAGGTTTAAGTATTTGCGTAAACTCCGTTTTTTGCAGCGGCGATTTTAACGTTTCACTAAAACCTTGAATAAGTACCCGCGTCATGCAGAAGCTGCTAAACATTTCAGTTCCCAGCATGCCCGAATCAGACAATGTTTTGCCATAAAATAAGTAATCTTTCCATGTTTGAACCGAACAACACAGTGTTTTGACTGAAATTCCTTCCTAACAGGCCAATGCTTTGTCTGATTGTGATTCTTGGAGATTCAGATTCTTTAGGTCCTAATCTTTCCAAAGAGCTTTACACATCTGGGGGTTGTTGTTAAGGCTGTGAACCATACAGTTAAAAAAAACATGTATTTATGTTGGCCACTAGAGGGCAGAATAACTCCACAAGCCGAGTTATTTATGACTTTATATCAATATCTGACTCTTTAGCTGATAGTTTTGACTTCTTCAGAAGCTCAAGAAGTCATTTATTTAATTTGTCATTTAAGAAACATATTGTTATCTGTTTTGAATATTAAGAGCAGGTAAAAACTGGAGGAAATAACAACCATTTTAAAATACTCTTTAAATACCTGTTACACCTCCCGGTGTTCCTGAGGTTCTGGTCCCATGTAGCCTCAGGTGTTCCTGAGGTTCTGGTCCCATGTGGCCTCAGGTGTTCCTGAGGTTCTGGTCCCATGTAGCCTCAGGTGTTCCTGAGGTTCTGGTCCCATGTGGCCTCAGGTGTTCCTGAGGTTCTGGTCCCATGTGGCCTCAGAGAGACTTCCTCTGGACGGTCTTTGTCCTGCAGCGGCGTCACAAGCTAAAGATCATGTGAACCGATATCTTCCTCTCTTCTCATTCTTCCTCTCTTCTCATTCTTCCTCTCTTCTCATTCTTCCTCTCTTCTCATTCTTCCTCTCTTCTTATTCTTCCTCTCTTCTCATTCTTCCTCTCTTCTTATTCTTCCTCTCTTCTTATTCTTCCTCTCTTCTCATTATTCCTCTCTTCTCATTATTCCTCTCTTCTCATTCTTCCTCTCTTCTCATTCTTCCTCTCTTCTCATTCTTCCTCTCTTCTCATTCTTCCTCTCTTCTCATTCTTCCTCTCTTCTCATTCTTCCTCTCTTCTCATTCTTCCTCTCTTCTCATTCTTCCTCTCTTCTTATTCTTCCTCTCTTCTTATTCTTCCTCTCTTCTCATTCTTCCTCTCTTCTCATTCTTCCTCTCTTCTCGCAGACAGAAGGCAGATTGTGTCGTCTGCTCATTTCTTTGGTTTCTTTTTGCTTCTCTCTCTGATAAATCCCTCCTGTGTGGTCGTGATATCAGATCTGTTAGAAACCATCTTTTTTTTCACTGAGCGTGAAACTACATGCAGTAATACATCTTTAATGTTAATGAGTTTTTATAAAAGTCTGCATCCGAGATTTTAAAATAACCAAAATGGAAGCACAAATAAAAATCCATTTACCTTTTTATGTGATATTTATTTGAGCGTACAGGTGGTATCTTCATATAAATGAATACAGTAGAAGTACTTAATTATCCTGAAAGATGAGATACACATATATTGCATTTGTTATATTTTGTCAAACAACTTTAAAACCAGATCCTGTGGAACGTTGAGTGGAGCAAAACATTTGATGAGCTTTATTTTGAAAGTGTGGCCCTCTCTCTCCCTCTCTCTCTCTCTTCCTCTCTCTCTCTCATGTCTGGTCTCTCTCTCTCTCCCTCTCTCATGTCTGGTCTCTCTCTTCCTCTCTCTCTCTCATCTCTGGTCTCTCTCTCTCTCTCTCTCTCTCTCTCATCTCTGGTCTCTCTCTCTCTCTCCCTCTCTCCTCCCTCTCTCTCTCTCTCATCTCTGGTCTCTCTCTCTCTCTCTCTCTCTCTCTCATGTCTGTGTCTCTCTCCCTCAGAAAGAGGAGAAGGCCCTGATCGCCAAGATGAACCGGCAGAGGACGAACTCAGTGACTCACACCAGCGGCCACTGGACCGACCGGCCGTTCTACAACCACCTGGGGGGCAACCAGGTGTCCAAGGAGATGAAGAGGATGGTGAGGAAGGTTGGGGGCGGGGCTTGTAGCGCTGCTTCAGAGTCATGAGGAGTCATGAGGAGTCATGAGGCGTTATGAAGAGTTATGAGGAGTCATGAGGCGTCATGAGGAGTCATGAGGCGTTATGAAGAGTTATGAAGAGTTATGAGGCGTTATGAAGAGTTATGAAGAGTTATGAGGAGTCATGAGGCGTCATGAGGCGTCATGAGGCGTCATGAGGCGTTATGGGGAGTCATGAAGAGTTATGAGGCGTTATGAGGAGTCATGAGGAGTTATGAGGCGTTATGAGGAGTCATGAGGCGTTATGAGGAGTCATGAGGAGTCATGAGGAGTCATGAGGCGTTATGAGGAGTCATGAGGAGTTATAAGGAGTCATGAGGAGTCATGAGGCGTTATGAGGAGTCATGAGGAGTTATAAGGAGTTATGAAGAGTCATGAGGCGTTATGAGGAGTCATGAGGAGTTATGAGGAGTTATGAGGAGTCATGAGGCGTTATGAGGAGTCATGAGGAGTTATAAGGAGTCATGAGGAGTCATGAGGCGTTATGAAGAGTCATGAGGCGTTATGAGGAGTCATGAGGAGTTATGAGGAGTCATGAGGCGTTATGAGGAGTCATGAGGAGTTATGAGGAGTCATGAGGAGTCATGAGGCGTTATGAAGAGTCATGAGGAGTCATGAGGCGTTATGAGGAGTCATGAGGAGTTATGAGGAGATACGAGGAGTTATGAGGCGTTATGAGGAGATACGAGGAGTTATGAGGCGTTATGAGGAGTCATGAGTAGTCATGAGGCGTTATGAGGAGTCATGAGGAGTTATGAGGCGTTATGAGGAGATACGAGGAGTTATGAGGAGATACGAGGAGTTATGAGGAGTTATGAGGAGTTATGAGCCGTTATGAGGAGTTATGAGGAGTCATGAGGCATTATGAGGCGTCATGAGGAGATACGAGGCGTTATGAGGAGTCATGAGGAGTCATGAGGAGTCATGAGGCGTTATGAAGAGTTATGAGGAACAGAGAACACAGCGCCACCTTCCTCTTCTCAAAGTTAACACAACCATTGTGACGTCACTTTATTTCCCACAGTTCAGCTGTTCTTCCTCCTCTTGCTGTGTCACTCTTCCTCTTCATCACTCAGAGAGAGAGAGAGAGAGAGAGAGAGAGAGAGAGAGAGAGAGAGAGAGAGAGAGAGAGAGAGAGAGAGAGAGAGAGAGAGAGAGAGAGAGAGAGAGAGAGAGAGAGAGAGAGAGAGCTCTGTGTAAATAGGAAGCAGGATATTCTCTATTATTCTGTCCACCCAGACGCAGCTGAATATGATTTATGAGGCGTTCACTTTACTGCTGTGAAGACGGGAAGTTTCAGTCTTTCTTTGAAGCAAATATTTGTTGATATTTGTTAAATACAAATAATAATTTTGATTATAATAAACTGGAAAACATTTTATATTTCAAATAAAAAAATAGATGCTTTTCTTCGTCATTCAAACAGGGAAAGACATGTTTCACTATTTTCTGTCATTTTTTAGATACACTATGCATTAATCCACAGATTAATTGAAAAGTTACAGCAGAAGTTACCAGCTGAGCTCTGATCGTCCACCAGGGGGAGCCAGAGAGTCGCGTGAGACGCAGACTCAGGCGCATCCCTCAGCTTGGTTTAGATCTTGATCTTTTTATTTAAACCCTTTCAGAAGGTTCGTGAAGTTTAACCCGAGAGAGCAAAGTCATTCTCGCCCTGCGGTAACGGAATAAAAATTATTTATTTATTACTTTTATTTATTTCCTCTTACCGTTTAATCACAATGTAATTACGTCATTCTTTTTTGATGAATTAGAAGGAGCCCAGAGCCTCTCAGCTCCCTGTGCGGGCGCCATGTTGAACAGTTGGCTGGTGCGCAATAGTGAATGTTATTCCTTCTAACCGTTTATTTTTTATTTCAAGTTTTAAAGCGCCTCAATGGAGATCGGGGGAGAAATCGACTCCAGCACAAAAGAGGTGGGAGAAAAGAGAGAGAGTCCTGCTCTCAAACCCGTCTGATTCAATGAAAGAGAATTAAAGAACGCGAAAGAAGAGCTACGGACGCACTGGCTTGATTAGACTGCCATACGATCAATATTTATTTTAACAAAAGATAGAAAAGGTGTACAAGTTACAAGTGCAACTTTAAAAGTACTTAGAATAAAAACTGAGAAGTTTAGACGAGTAGAGAACTTCTCTCTACTCGTCTCTTCTCGCCCAATTTCACAATCGATATTCTTTATCAAAAATCACATGTTATTACAGAGTATAAATGAATATTAGACATCATGATAATACAAATGTACTGAAGAAAGACAGGAGTTTAATCTTCCTGTTTCACGTTATAGTTTGCCAAGCACTGATTATATGATAAGAGTATTTCCTAAATATATTGTACTCTTATGCGAGGTGGATAACGGTCTCAAGTAGACGAGTTTATTCCAAAACCTGAGCATCACTATTTCATATCAAAGAAATAAAACACATCTAACAAAGTGTAAAACTTTAAAAAAGCAGAACCCCCAAAACCATCTGCTGCATCTGGTTATCTCAGTGTATGACCCCTCATAAAACCTGAAATTGAACACATACCAACATCAAAGCCCATGGGACCAAAGTGCCAAAATACGCCTAATCCCAAAAGCTGTAGCATAAAACATGACATGCATACAAGATACATACAAAAATACATACATCAAAACCCATTGAAAATACCAAAAGAAAACCCAAAACAGGACCCTCACCTCAAAAAACGACATAATCGTAAAAAATCCTCATTATTACATCACATCATAGTTATACAACAGTTACCTCACTCACCGGCCAGGATTGGCCTCCAACTTCCGTCCAGTGCGAATACAACATCCCTCGTTACAGATCCGTTCACGTCATGTCCAGAAAAACCCTTCAGAGTTCACATGAGGAAGATTACAACCCCGCAGGCCCTCCTGGGCATCAAAAGTCCAAATAATATATTCACCAGCACGTATGCCAGCGTCGTCGTACACAAAACACCAACACCAACGTCTCCCGCCCAGTTTATAGTGGACCACGTTGCACCGATCGGTACCCGCCAGTAGGGGGAGTAACTCACCAACGTACTTCTGTCCTTCATCCAGTGAGAACTCACCACACCTCTTATCTCCCAGTCCTCGGTCGGCGGGACACCTCTTATCTCCCAGTCCTCAGTCAGCGGGACACCTCTTATCTCCCAGTCCTCAGTCGGCGGGACACCTCTTATCTCCCAGTCCTCAGTCGGCGGGACACCTCTTATCTCCCAGTCCTCAGTCAGCGGGACACCTCTTATCTCCCAGTCCTCAGTCGGCGGGACACCTCTTATCTCCCAGTCCTCAGTCAGCGGGACACCTCTTATCTCCCAGTCCTCAGTCAGCGGGACACCTCTTATCTCCCAGTCCTCAGTCGGCGGGACACCTCTTATCTCCCAGTCCTCTGTCGGCGGGTTCTGATTCGTCCCCATCAGAGCATAAGACGGCATCTCCCAGGTATGAATATATCCAATAGCATGGTCCGCTACCGGGGAACACACAGCTCCTGGCGACCAGGTGAAGAACATCAGAGTCACCTGTACTGGCCATGCTTCTCGTACCTCTGGGGTTCGACTTCGGCTCCACCTTCTCTCGCCTCGTTCTCGCTCTCCGCCTCGTACCCGGACGGATCAGGAGGGCCACTGGCGAAATCCGCCCATTCGGAACATCCGCCCAGGTGACGGCATTCTCAGCATTCTCTCCGGCAGCGGCAATGGTGACTCAGTCTCTGCGAGGTCCTCGGAGCCCCGAGGTCCCTCAGGCATCCTAGAAAGCCGGGGAGGTCGGCTTACCCTCAGGACCGGTGTAGTCGAATCAAAGCCTGCACGGGTCGATCTGGCTGGGAATGTCCTCGCCGTGATGAAAGCGGGAACGTTGCTAGATGAGTCCGGCGAGCGGACCCGGTTCTGCTGAACCCTAGGAGGGATGGTGTACGCACTCTGGACAGAGTCGGTGAGGAGGTCATTAAAAGCCAACATACATATATGAGGTGAGGGACCCAGGATCAAAAGAAAAAGATCCCGGAAAGTATCAAAGCAAAAGCTGAAAGCAAACTTCAACAACAACAAAAAAAAAGATTTGTTTTTTTTTAAATCTTAATCTGACATTGGAATGGTAACCCTGCACCGATGTGCTGGGCTGGCCACATGGATGCACATATCAGGAATATATTGATGTTAGATAAACCCAAAGCCTTCTCCAGAATTTTCCTCACTACGATACCGGCAGAAAAAATCATCAGGGGAATCAGCAATGATCTCAAAGGGTCTCTGCATGGAGCCCTCATACGTACTAAGACACATTTCAACATAATAAGCAGGCAAAAGGCCATAACAGCTGCATCTGCACACACTATTGCGAAGGCACAAGGTCTGAACATCGGATGAAGGAACATGACAGAGCATGCCGTCCCCACAAGGCCACCCACTGCGGTCAGCGCGATTAATGATGTTTACAAAATCCAGACTGGCGAAAATAAATTGTCAGAATCCACCCGGAGGCTTCCATCTTCTCGTGATAACCCTGATAAAGGTTCAGCGAGACGTACAGACGCCCTAAAAACAGGTTAATGAGCCATGAAAGCCCAAATATGGAGGCAAAAGTCTGGCTTACCGATCCTCATTAAACATTCGTCTGACTGGGAGAGGAACCAGTAGCACTACGAGGCTCAGGGGTCGAGTTACTGGGATGCTCTGCCATGATTCCCCGTTCAAAGTCCTGCGGCGGTTATGAACATCACTGTCACTGCAGGACACCGTTGGGGAAAAAATTAAACTCAAAAATGATTTCACAAATAAAAGTCTCAAAACATGAAAAAGCACCCAGCTGATTGCACAGCTAAGTGCCTCTGAGATGGGCATAAGTTGACCAATCAGAATGTCTAAACAAAAGATAACACTTTAAACTTCTGGGAGAAATCATAACATAATCATATTCAAAAGGTCAAAGTTCAAACAAAAGAAAAAATGATATGTCAACAGTAATAAACAATATGTGCTGCTAAAGCGAAAGAGCTAAAAAAAATGTAAATAGAAGGTTGAAAAGGCTGCAGGCGGGTGTCTATTTAAGAAAAGATCAACATCACATCCTGGTTCTTTAAGCTCCACACCTTCTGATGTCTCTTCAAATCTCACCCTCTTAGATGTCCTCTTACCTCCCTTGGGCTTCCCTCTCTTCCTCCGCAGTTTCATGAGCATAACACTGCACAATCAAGACACATTTAAGTGGAAAACCCCTTTCAGTATCTTACCCACAATCTACCTGGCTAATGGTAGCAACCCCAATCTATGAAATCTATTTCGTCAGCGGCATCGTCTAATTGGGGCTCTCTCAGCTGTTTCAAAAAGGTATTAAGCCGAGTCAGCTGCAGAGGTTCATCCCAACTGAGAGCAGCGTTTTTAATGATCCACTCCTTAGCGGCTCGAACCGCCCTCTTTGCCACCCCATTGGTGTGGGGAGCGTACGGTTCTGACCAGTACTGCTGCACGGAAAAGTCAGTCAACACTTCATTGACCCATTTGTTCTTAAAATTAGTCCTATTGTCCATTCTCATGGACAGAGTCTCCGGCCATTTACCCAGGTGGACGCCCATGCGTGCGGCCACCGTGCAGCCATTGGGCGATCTTATCGGCCACACGTGTTTATAACTGGATCCGTTATCTGCAATGATCAGAAAGTAGCGATGTCCTGATTTAGTCCTGGTAGGGAAGGGACCGGCTATGTCTGCGCTGAAATGGAGCCCATGGCCTACATGTCCCGGTCCCTGTCCTTCGTTTTGAAAATCAACCTGAGGATCATTTATCATCGTTTGCCACTTCCCCCACCTGCTCATCATAGCGTTCGCCCCTGCGGTGGTTTGTTGTGTAGCTTCTTTTAAGGAGGGTAAGGGAGTGTAAAAGATCACGTGTTGATCACCGGCTACCTCTTTTAATGCAGGACAAAAGCGGTAGGCCAGGCAGAGATACTTCTCCTCATCTGAATATTTTGCTTCGGGGGCCGACCATGTGTTGGAGAAAAACAAGGTGGGCTGTTCGGAACCGAAGTTTTTGGTTTCGATGCCTCCTCCGATGTTGTTTATCTCGAGGTGGGCTTCCAAGGGGGTTTCCATTTTTCGTTTTTCCAAGTGTTTTTCCAAGTGTTCAATCACATGAGTTTTTAAGGCCCGGTAATCCGCCAGGTCCTCGCTGCTTAGTTTAATGTCTTGACGGGCGTCTTTTCTTCTTAATTGACCTATTAATTTGTGTAGAGGAGAAGCCTTCTCGCTCATATGAGGGATGTGATCCATCACAAACCCACAGATGCCTAAAAAACGTTCCAAGTCAGTCACCCACTTGGGATCGGGAAAATCTCTGATTCTTTGCTTGTACGAGTCAGTTATTTCTTTACCGAGGGGAGATATTTTGAATCCTAGGTAGACTAACGCCTCGCGCGCTATTTCACATTTTTTAAGTCCCACCTTAAAACCCGCTCTAGCCAATCTCATCAGAACTTCATCCAAACACTGCAAGTGCTCGTCAGGATCTTCATGTGTGAAGTACACATCACCTAGGTACACTTCGACCGGTAAACCTTCCAATGTTTCAACGACGGCCGTCTGAAACACGTTGGTGGCGTTCTTGTAACCCATGGGGAGGCGGAGCCAGCAATACGAGGCCAGCCCCCATGTGAAACATGTCTTCAGTTGGGACTGTGGGTCAATCGGTATGGACCAAAACCCGTTGCTTAAATTTAGGCTAGTTTTGTATTTGTGTTGTGGCAGAACTCTCATGGTTTGGGTCGGATTAATCAAGCATCGGGCATCAGAGAAGGATCTTCTGTTTAGCTCGATTAAATTAGAGACCAATCGGCTCGTCCCGTCTGGGTTCGGCACGCCCTTTACCGGTAGATTAGTCGGGGGATTTCGAACCTTGGCGATGATTTCTAGTTCTTCTAATTCATTTATTGTTTGGTCCAATTCTTTCTTTATTTTTCGCTCAATGGGATCTTGAGGTTGTCGAGGTGGCATTCCTCCTTGAATGGAGTGTGTGAAGGTTGGCACAAAACCTGCATCATTTTTGAATTTAGCATATTTTCCTCTTTTGAGGATTCCTTCTAACTTTGCTCGGTCAGGCAGATTAGTTTGATCAACTTGTTCTTTTATCTGAGCGGCAACATCGACTTCTTCTAGATACGCTACCCTTCTACGCAGCGGTAGTCTGTCTGGTCCTCGCCGGGTCTTGTATGTGTGTGTGCTGTCTTCTGAGGAGGACAGGAAGCGACTCATCTCAACTGCTTCTGAGCAGCTGCGCTTGTGGAGGGTGTCTGCACTTCCTCTACTTCCCCTTTACACTCCTCGTGAGCTTCTCTCAATTATTATAAATATGGATCTGCTGCTAGTATTACCAATATTAAAGTGAATATTTAGGAAGGCTGTGTGATCCGATATAACAATAATACCTGTTGAACACACTGCCACCATATAACACTGCAATTTGTACACAGTTGTATTGACCACACTGCGATTAAATCACACAAAATGATTGCCACCACACTGCAAAATATTATGCACACTTATTTAGTT
>JBAMJR010000010.1:967500-987500 GCA_038501785.1 Myoxocephalus aenaeus
CCTGGGTCTTGTGATTAGAGTAATGACCTTGAGTCGCAGACCTTTTGACGCTTACTTCTACAATTTGAGTTTTCCCACTCCTGGGAGCAAACACCTCAAACAACCGGGCCTCAAGGCCTGTTGTATAAAATGGATGCTTTAACAAAATCCATTGGTCAGAATGTGTGTGAACGCTCTGACGTGTCCCCGCTGACCTTTGACCCCTGCAGTTCACCTGCAGCAGCCTGGACCTGCGGCGCTGCATCGAGGGCCAGCTGAACGTCAGCCTGGCCACCGCCTGCCACGCCCGGCAGCTCAACTTCAGCCTGGACTCGCCGCCCGGGCCCTGTGTGGGCGACGCCCTCTTCTGCAGCCTACCTGAGGTACAGGTGTGCCCTGTTCCCCGGGTCGCTCTGGCTTCACTGGCTTTGTTTGTGCGCCTCCTCGATTCCTTTCCTCAGCTAGCCTCCTCGATTCCTTTCCTCAGCTAGCCTCCTCGATTCCTATCCTCGAGGAGGAGACGAGGAGACGGTCGCCTCAGAGCGTCATTTTAAAGAAACGTCATCTAAACATATCTGTTAATTAAACGTGACAATGTAGCAGAATATATATATATATATACTTTTTATATATATATATATATATATTAGTATTTACTGTATATATATTTTACTGTGTGAAGCTCAAATGTTTGTGCAAAAGGTACGATACAAATAGAGTGACATATATATATTATATAAGCTGCCTGGTCCCTGAACCCTAAACCTGGTCCTGACCCTGGTCTTTGTCCCCTGACCCTGACCCCTGACCCCTGACCCCGGTCCCGGTCTCGTCCGCAGTACTTCTCGTCCTGCGTGCTGCTCAGCCTGCTGGCCTGCTCCGTGTTCCTGCAGATCAGCAGCATGGGGAAACTCTTCCTCATGGTCTTCATCGAGCTGCTGTACCTGCTCGTCATGGAGGTCCCCAAAGCGAGTCTGTTCGACAACCAGGACCTGCTGGTGACGGCCAACGCCATCGGGCCCGGGTGAGAGAGAGGGGGGGTGTGTGTGTGTGTGTGTGTGTGTGTGTGTGTGTGAGAGGGAGGGAGAGAGAGAGAGAGAGAGAGAGAGAGAGAGAGAGAGAGAGAGAGAGAGCGCAGATGTTCTAACACCTCTGTTCCTCCCCTTCGCAGCCAGAACGTGACAAGGTGAGAACTCACCTTCATCACCTGATTAACTAACAGCACCATCACCTTCATCACCTGATTAACTAGCAGCACCATCACCTTCATCACCTGATTAACTAGCAGCACCATCACCTTCATCACCTGATTAACTAACAGCACCATCACCTTCATCACCTGATTAACTAGCAGCACCATCACCTTCATCACCTGATTAACTAACAGCACCATCACCTTCATCACCTGATTAACTAGCAGCACCATCACCTTCATCACCTGATTAACTAGCAGCACCATCACCTTCATCACCTGATTAACTAGCAGCACCATCACCTTCATCACCTGATTAACTAACAGCACCATCACCTTCATCACCTGATTAACTAGCAGCATCATCACCTTCATCACCTGATTAACTAACAGCACCATCACCTTCATCACCTGATTAACTAACAGCACCATCACCTTCATCACCTGATTAACTAGCAGCACCATCACCTTCATCACCTGATTAACTAGCAGCACCATCACCTTCATCACCTGATTAACTAGCAGCACCATCACCTTCATCACCTGATTAACTAGCAGCACCATCACCTTCATCACCTGATTAACTAGCAGCACCATCACCTTCATCACCTGATTAACTAACAGCATCGTTATCTGACTCTAATGAGCTGCAGGCAACAGATGCTAACGCTAATGAGCTCATATTTAGTTTTTTTGTGTCATCGTGCAGTTTCAGCAGAGTTCATCTTTACACTTATATACAGGACAACTGTATGACTGAAAACCTAACGTGTGTGTGTGTGTGTGTGTGTGTGTTGACCTCCAGCTGTGACGTGGACACTAAGGTTCCTCTGAAGATCGTGACCCCGGTGGTCATCACCGTCTTCGTTCTCGCCCTCTACCTTCACGCCCAGCAGGTGGAGTCCACGGCCCGACTGGACTTCCTCTGGAAGCTGCAGGTGTGTGTGTGTGTGTGTGTGTGTGTGTGTGTGTGTGTGTGTGTGTGTGTGTGTGTGTGTGTGTGTGTGGAGTAGAGTCAGTTATATAGACTTCTATACAACCAGAGGAGTCGCCCCCTGGTGGTCAGGAGAGAGAATGTTGGAGTCAGCTGCACGACATCTCATTATCGTATCCTCTGGGACCTTTAAGTATTTCAGTGGATAATCGACCTGCTGGTGACGCCACATGAACAGTCGTTAGGCTCGTCCTCTGGGGAGCACGAACATCTGTCCCTAATGTTCACGGCAAGCCATCCGGCACGAGTCGATCTATATTTCACAATGTTTAACGTCTGCTTCCTGCAGGCCACGGAGGAGAAGGAGGAGATGGAGGAGCTGCAGGCCTACAACCGCCGCCTGCTCCACAACATCCTGCCCAAAGACGTGGCCGCCCACTTCCTGCAGCGCGAGCGCCGCAACGACGAGCTCTACTACCAGTCGTGCGAGTGCGTGGCGGTCATGTTCGCCAGCATCAGCAACTTCTCCGAGTTCTACGTGGAGCTGGAGGCCAACAACGAGGGCGTGGAGTGTCTGCGGCTGCTCAACGAGATCATCGCCGACTTCGACGAGGTGAGACGCCGACGCTGCTGCGTGAAGGCGTGTCTGAGGGAGAGGAAGTCCTTCCTTCAGGCTGCTGTCAGGCTGCACAACAAGCCGAGCTCACAGTAGACCACGAACACTTTAATTACGTTCATCATCTGGTGCAATATATAATACATTAAATACTTTTCATATACTTGTTTTTATTCCGTCTGTATACTTAATAGTACTATTGTATTCTTCTTTATTGTTTTACTGTTTATTTATATTACTTTATTTTTATTTTATTACTATGTCTCTGTGTGCACTGCTGCTGTAATCCTGCAATTCCCCCACTGCGGGACTAATAAAGGATTATTTTATCTCTTATCTCATCTCACGATAAAAGAGCTTCAACATTTAGCATTTGGAGTCATGTTTGTGAGCCTTTTAAGTCCAATATTCTCTCACTTTTATGTCCGATTTGGTCCGGAGAAAAGTGTCTCTTTAGCTAGTGGACCCTTTCTGCAGTTTGACGAACATTAGACAATATTTAATAAACCAAAATATGGATTAAATGCAGTCCATCACACATACAAGGACTTTCTACATCAATAAACACAGTGCAATAGTAAAAGTGAAAAATAGAAAATATGAAAATTGATGATAAAATATGATAAACAAATCAAGAATATGTTCTCCTTGGCTCCCTCACATTTAGGAAAACTAAAAAACTGAAGGTATTCCTCTGGTCTCTCGGAGCTAAACTTCAGAGAATCATAACTGTGTGTGTGTGTGTGTGTGTGTGTGTGTGTACATTTGTTAGTACGGTTGTTTCTACCAACTTGCGATGGATCCGATGGATCAATAACTTCCTGCACTGATCCGTTTCCTTCAGATCATCAGTGAGGACCAGTTCCGGCAGCTGGAGAAGATCAAGACCATCGGCTCCACCTACATGGCGGCCTCCGGCCTCAACGACTCCACCTACGACAAGGCCGGCCGCTCGCACATCCGCGCGCTGGCGGACTACGCCATGAGGATGATGGACCAGATGAAGTACATCAACGAGCACTCCTTCAACAACTTCAAGATGAAGATAGGTGAGCTGCTGCAGGAGACAGAGGAGTTATTCAGGGGAGAAAACATGAACACGTTCATGAATAAGCAAGGTTCTTACTGCATGGAAAACCTGGATAAGTCCTTGAAAACAATAAAACCCCAAAAGTTTAGTAAGAGTCATGTAAATGTGTTATATTCATGTGTTCATGTCGTTCATTTACGCTGAGTTTGAAATAATGAATATGCTTTTAAAAGAAAGACTCAAAATATAAGCAGGCATACATACAGGCATCTATATAAATGTTTATTCTTTTAATCAAACTATTGTCTCATTCATTTGAGTCATTTAAGGTTTACTGTATGCTTTGTATTCTCATTGTTAGTTTAAATACTACATTTACTCACTTTTTACTGTTTACACCCAGATTTCACTAAATGTTTGTAATGGACATTTGGTTTAAAGTCATTGGAAACTTTGTTAAAAGTCATGGAAATTTGTTTAAGTCATGGAAAAGTCATGGAGATCCATTGGTCAGAATGTGTATGAACCCTGTGTATAAAAAGGAACCTGACTCGATAAATATAATTGAGTGAAACCAGGTTTTGAACATAAAGTCCAGCTTGGAGGTGTTTGTCTTTTATTCGTGACCTCTGTGTGACCTCAGGTCTCAACATCGGCCCCGTGGTCGCCGGCGTCATCGGCGCCCGGAAGCCTCAGTACGACATCTGGGGAAACACGGTGAACGTGGCGAGCCGCATGGACAGCACCGGCGTCCCGGAGAGGATCCAGGTGACGCCTCGTGTTCTCCTCTTCATCAATACTTCATCAATACTCGGCTTCTCTCCGTATCACATGACATAAGAGATAAGATCTCCTTTATTAGACATTTACAGGATTACAGCAGCAAACAAGAGAAAACTAAACAATTATAGATAAACAGTAAAAAAAATCCACTACAACTAAAATATTATAATATTGTTTTCATTGCACGGTGCATTGTGTATTTATATTGCACAGATATTCTCAGGGGTGTTTGTCGACTGAATAGAGCTGCAACTCACGATTATTTTCACGATTAATTATTTTCACGATTAATTGATTCGGTCCATGAAATGACAGAATGTCGTGACGTCTTCAGACTTCTTGACGAGTAAAGAAACCAGAAAATATTCACATTTAAGAAGCTGGAATCAAAAATGGTGAAACATTTTCTTAAAAAAATTACCAATTTATTTAAGATTCAGAGATTAATTTAATAATTGACTAATTCCATTCCATTATCTGACAGTTGACAACTAATTGATTATTGTTATTTGCAGCTATACAGATCATTTTAGAATATTTTTGATAATAGTTCAATAACGTTACTTTTGAAATGCACATTATGGGTTCTCTTGAAGACATAACACATAATTAAATTATTAAATTAAAAGAAACCACCAGATACACCCGTTTATATACACTTCAAGTAATATATATATATATATATATATATATATATATATATATATATATATATATATATAATAAAATAAAGATATTTTTTGAACAGTTATCTCAGAGCCACACGGTGAAAACAAACCATTGTCAGTAATAACAATGTGATTTTTCTTAATAATAATTGAATAAGTCAAAGACATTTCAAACAATCAGAGTCCTTTGACAGTTTATTACTTTTGTACTTGGAGTCAACGTGTCTGAAAGCAGTCGTTTCAGAGTTTATTTTTTTGACCAAAATATCTTGGAGCTGACGGCTGGATTAAAAAATAGAAAAAATAAATGTCTATTCAATTTAACAAAGAATGTTAATTAAAAATGTCCATATTGGTTTTGCTCCATCAGATGTGAACTCATTAAATATTAATAACTTCGAAGCTGCTTTGAACTCAGACAGAAGCTTTTAATTTCATCTTCTGAGAAAAGCAAACACGCACCAGAGCTTCCTGATGAAGCAGCACTATGACTATAACTATATAATATATAGACCATAACTGTTGACAGCTCATCTAAATACAGACCATAATCTTTCATATTCAAAATGCACATTTAGCTCCACAATTATATTTCTCCCCTTTTTTGGAGACTTGATACATTTTTAGTCTTCAAACTGACCAAAATGTTTTTGACTAGGATGCCAAAGGTAAAACACTATTCTCCTGGTGTCCACTAGGGGCATCACTGCTGTATTACAGAGATAATACATGTTATTCTCCTGGTGTCCACTAGGGGCATCACTGCTGTATTATAGAGATAATACATGTTATTCTCCTGGTGTCCACTAGGGGCATCGCTGCTGTATTATAGAGATAATACATGTTATTCTCCTGGTGTCCACTAGGGGCATCGCTGCTGTATTATAGCTCCTGGTGTCCACTAGGGGCATCGCTGCTGTATTATAGAGATAATACATGTTATTCTCCTGGTGTCCACTAGGGGCATCGCTGCTGTATTATAGAGATAATACATGTTATTCTCCTGGTGTCCACTAGGGGCATCGCTGCTGTATTATAGAGATAATACATGTTATTCTCCTGGTGTCCACTAGGGGCATCGCTGCTGTATTATAGAGATAAGACATGTTATTCTCCTGGTGTCCACTAGGGGCATCGCTGCTGTATTATAGAGATAATACATGTTATTCTCCTGGTGTCCACTAGGGGCATCGCTGCTGTATTATAGAGATAATACATGTTATTCTCCTGGTGTCCACTAGGGGCATCACTGCTGTATTATAGAGATAATACATGTTATTCTCCTGGTGTCCACTAGGGGCATCACTGCTGTATTATAGAGATAATACATGTTATTCTCCTGGTGTCCACTAGGGGCATCACTGCTGTATTATAGAGATACTACATGTTATTCTCCTGGTGTCCACTACTGCTAAACAAAGACAAAACAATGTTGACATACAAGGTGAAGCAACAAAAACTCAGTGACTCCCTCTTGCCCCGCCCTCTTGTCCCGCCCTCTTGTCCCGCCCCTCAGGTGACGGCGGACATGTACCAGGTGCTGAGCTCCTACAACTACACACTGGAATACAGAGGTCTGGTCACGGTCAAGGGCAAAGGAGAGATGATGACCTACTTCCTCACCAGTGGACCCCCGAGCAGTTAACCTCTAACCTCCGCTCTGTGAGAGATGGACTCACCGGGGGGGAGGGGCCTCCAAAGGGCTCACGGACCTTTGACCGCTCACGGGCCTGAGACGGACTTCTCGTGGCGCCAATTCCTTTCTTAAACTAGAGGCCACAATGAGGACGCATGAGGAGACTCCTCCCACAGCTCAGCCTGCGGGGGGCACCACCCCGCCGGCCTGAATCTGAGACCAAAGACGTCCGATCGGAGCGACCAGACAGACGTTGATGCGTCTCAGTCCCGAAACGCTCTCGAAGAAATTACATTTTGCTTCGATCAGATTTTTCAGAGGCTTCAAGCGGACAAACGCGACCTGAAGCCGCCTCCTCTCTGCTGAAGTAAAGCTGTGTATGTTTATGATTTAATGTGCGTATGTTGAAACACACCTTGTTTGTCCATGTGGTCGTGGTACAGGTTATGAATCTCTGAAGTTAGCCAGCACCGCGGAACTCTCCGTCCTCGTCTCGGAGGTCCGTCAGAGACGAGTTTATTTTGTACGAACGAGAGAAAAACCTCCCGCCGGACGCGTAAAGTCTCAAAAGGAACGCGGCGGTATCGTCACTAAGGAACGTGGCGGTATCGTCACAGAGGAACGCGGCGGTATCGTCACTAAGGAACGCGGCGGTATCGTTACAAAAGAACGCGGCGGTATCGTCACAAAGGAACGCGGCGGTATCGTCACTAAGGAACGTGGCGGTATCGTCACTAAGGAACGTGGCGGTATCGTCACTAAGATACTCGGCGGTATCGTCACAAAAGAACGCGGCGGTATCGTTACAAAAGAACGCGGCGGTATCGTTACAAAAGAACGCGGCGGTATCGTCACTAAGATACTCGGCGGTATCGTCACAAAAGAACGCGGCGGTATCGTCACTAAGGAAAGGGGCGGTATCGTTACAAAAGAACGTGGCGGTATCGTCACTAAGATACTCGGCGGTATCGTCACAAAAGAACGCGGCGGTATCGTTACAAAAGAACGTGGCGGTATCGTCACTAAGATACTCGGCGGTATCGTCACAAAAGAACGCGGCGGTATCGTCACAAAAGAACGCGGCGGTATCGTCACTAAGGAAAGGGGCGGTATCGTCACAAAGGAAGGCGGCGGTATCGTCACAAAGGAAGGCGGCGGTATCGTCACAAAAGAACGCGGCGGTATCGTCACAAAGGAAGGCGGCGGTATCGTTACAAAAGAACGCGGCGGTATCGTCACAAAGGAAGGCGGCGGTATCGTCACTAAGGAAAGGGGCGGTATCGTCACTAAGGAAGGCGGCGGTATCGTCACTAAGATACTCGGCGGTATCGTCACAAAAGAACGCGGCGGTATCGTCACAAAAGAACGCGGCGGTATCGTCACTAAGGAAAGGGGCGGTATCGTCACAAAGGAAGGCGGCGGTATCGTCACAAAGGAAGGCGGCGGTATCGTCACAAAAGAACGCGGCGGTATCGTCACAAAGGAAGGCGGCGGTATCGTTACAAAAGAACGCGGCGGTATCGTCACAAAGGAAGGCGGCGGTATCGTCACTAAGGAAAGGGGCGGTATCGTCACTAAGGAAAGGGGCGGTATCGTCACTAAGGAAGGCGGCGGTATCGTTACAAAAGAACGCGGCGGTATCGTCACAAAGGAAGGCGGCGGTATCGTCACTAAGGAAGGCGGCGGTATCGTCACTAAGGAAAGGGGCGGTATCGTCACTAAGGAAGGCGGCGGTATCGTCACTAAGGAACGTGGCGGTATCGTCACTAAGGAAAGGGGCGGTATCGTCACTAAGGAACGCGGCGGTATCGTCACAAAGGAAAGGGGCGGTATCGTCACTAAGATACTCGGCGGTATCGTCACAAAGGAACGTGGCGGTATCGTCACAAAAGAACGCGGCGGTATCGTCACAAAAGAACGCGGCGGTATCGTCACTAAGGAAGGCGGCGGTATCGTCACTAAGGAACGTGGCGGTATCGTCACTAAGGAACGCGGCGGTATCGTCACTAAAGAACGCGGCGGTATCGTCACAAAAGAAGGCGGCGGTATCGTCACTAAGGAACGCGGCGGTATCGTCACAAAGGAACGCGGCGGTATCGTCAGCGTACAAACACACAACCACAAAGGAGGATGTCAAAGAAGAGCTTTTTCTAATCTTCGACATTTTGTATTTTGACTTTGGGAAAACACACCAAACCCTGTCAGATATTTTCAGATTCTATATTTTGTACATTAATATATTAGAGAGCTCTCTATGAACACCGACGTGTATTCAGACGTGCATTACTGTACCACTCTCATGATGGGACGTCAGAGGTCCTGGTGTTAGCGTAGCGCCACAGCTAATGTACTGCTTAGCTCACAAGCAGACCCCCCCCCTCCCCCTGCTTTTTCCCCGTTCTTTCTTTGTCCCCGAAAGGAGCGGTTTTCGATCTGCAGGAAGTTCACTGTTTTCTGATCATTTCCGTCAAACCGAGTGATCGGCCGACTAAGAGGACGAGGCGGTTGCGTCGTCGTCCCCCCTCCCCCCGCTTGCTCAATCAGATGGTACGACCCAATGAATGTCCGATGCTCTCCGACGAGGCCTTTACACGAACTCTACTCTGACGGCGCTCATCCTGCTGACGGACCGGCGAGCCCAATGTAGGAATGTGCCCTTTGATCTGCTGTGTTGGTTCTTTTTGTTTCCTTCAGTATTCCAGCGTTTGAACCCGTTTCATTAGATTTCAGACGTTCCTTTCTCTCGTCCTGTTGTCACCAAACACGACAGCTGGCTCTGTTTGTCTTGGCCGAGTCACAGAAATCCGTCAGTCAGTGAATGTCTGGACCGACGGTCAAGTTTCTACCAGAGAATATAATCATTTTTATTATCGTCAACAACTTTTATGTGAAAAACCAAATCATCAACGTTTTGACTTCCCGACTCGGCCTCTGATCTCTTTGTTTCTTTAGATAAAAACCTTGAAGCAGAAGCTCCTCAAACTGCTTTTATCTGTGTGTTTAATACACATTAGGTCCCATAATTACAGTTTTATGCTGTTTAAACCTTTAAAACGCTTTAAAAACCAAACACTCGAAATTAGAAAAAGAAAATAAGACAATTAGACACACACACATATATATATATATATATATATATATATATATATATATATATAATACATCAGTATTTTAACAACAATTAAGCTTGATTGGCCAGCTCCTGCTGCTTCTTTGTGGAAACAAATGTCGAAATGGAGTTTTAAAAGTTACATTTGAAATTGAAATATAAATTGGGGCTTTTTCCATTTAATAAATTCAGAATTTATAAAGTCAGAATTAAGAAGAAAAAAAAGTAACAAACTTAAAAGTATCATTGTTTTGTAATACAAATTTAAAATACATAAGTTATCATCGCTTTTAAAAATTAGAAGATGTATAGAGTTTTCGTACACAGGCAACATGTCAGTCCGATCAATTCATTGATGATTTTGGTCTTTTCGGATGATATAAAAAAAAAAAGAGGCTGTTTTCCTTGAAATGTTTTGCGGAGAGAAACTTGTTTATTCGTCCAAACGTTTTCTGCTCTGAGCTCGTGGGATGGAACCAACATTAATTATTAATAATATCAACGCACCACAGCCACGCCTCCCAGTGTCACATGACCATTAGAAAACCTGCGGGGGTCAGAGGTCACGGGTTCCTCCAGGTGATTACGTTTGTTTTTGTTGTCATGCCAAACACTTTCTTTCTTTTTTTACCGTCAAATAAACGTCTGCGATGTTTCACAGGTCTGACGTGACGTCTTCTGGATTCTTTTCTGCATGAAAAGCTTCGTATTCAAACTCTTCACGGCCTAAAGTATGAATTCAGAGAAATGTTTATTTGTTTGTTTATTCTGCAGCAAATAAAAATGATATTTTATTATTATTATATCCGTGCACAAAGCAAACGTTTCTGAAGATAGTTTTGGACTCCGGTGTCACAAGCGGAGTTGAAGCTGTGGTCACATGTTCATCTGATCCTCCAGCAGGGGGCAGCAGCGCCCCTCCACTCAATGGCTCCATCATCATCATCATCATCATCACTGGCGAGCTAAATGCTAATCTGCTGATTAGCTCCGTTCCGGCTTTAATATCCATATTTATTATATTGACATAAAATCACTGCTCGGCTCATTCAGGATGAGGGTTCGTTGTTAATATAATAACTTGTGATGTCATTCAAGTGTTTACATTTAAATTGGCTTTTTATTTTCCAGGGAAACTCGAGCACAAACTAAACGAATGAGTTTGACCTTTTGACCTTGAAATAAACGGTGACATTGAAGCACGTCGAGTTCAAAATGAGCTCCAAGTAGTCGACACCCGAAAAATATATAAATATATATATTTATATTCCCGCTCCAGTAGATCGACATCTGGAGGAAATGCTGCTCCAACGAGGCGCCAACAAATAATTATTAACATCTCAGAGTGAAGACATGAAGAAGCTTTATGTTTTAACGTATTCAGACATAAAGGAGTAAAACAGACTTATGAAGGTTTTAGTGGAACGTTAAACCTTCATTTTAAAGAGTTTACAGAATTATTAAAACTTAACAATCTTTTTAAAATGTAAAACCACACGTCTCTGGTAACAAGGGTTACGGTACTTTAGCAATTTAAATGAATTAAATCAGAACTGTGGACGAGGAGATAACAGTTTTAGTTTAGAAAAAACACATTTCTCATTTTCGGAAGAAAAGAAAAAGAGCTGCGGGCTCATAGGGTTCTGGTCTTACTGGTCTTTAATGGTCTTACTGGTCTTTAATGGTCTTACTGGTCTTTAATGGTCTTACTGGTCTTTAATGGTCTTACTGGTCCTGAAACCAGAGCAGGATCACACGCTTTACATTTCACATCTTCATCCGCTGAACTGAACACATTTTAAGTGTTTGACTGGGAACTTAAAAAAGAAAAAAGCTTGATATGAAATTAAAAAAAAAACACAAAGTTGCACAATAATACATGAAACTTGTCAGCCGGTCATTCCACAAGTCTGAAAGGTCAGATTCCTCCTCAGAGGACGAAGCAGTGAAGGAACACAAAGCCTCTAGGTCCTGGTTCAGGTCCTGGTTCAGGTCCTGGTTCAGGTCCGGTCCACATAGTGAGGATCTGTGAGCTCATGTGGGCGCGGCTGAGAGAACGAGAACATGAATCATGGACGTGAATCATGGATGGCTGCAGCGTTGCGTCACTTCTCCCAGAGTTTAAACTCACATCTTTAACTCCTTCCTGCAGCACCGAGACGCTTTAAACAACTCACACTGAAGTGTCCACAGTCCACTGATCACATGACCGGGCAGTAAATAAATACGAGTTTGGGTGAGCGAGCGTTGCATAGTTTTAAACCAAGACCTGGATCAGAGTCCTGCAGCGGGAAAAACACGAAAAACACAAAACCACGATGTGAGAGGATGAAAGTAGACGGACTGAGGGCGAGTCCTCGTTGTGCATGAACCACGTCACTGTGCCTTTAATGCTAGCCGCTTAGCTTAGCTTAGCGTTTAGTCCTGTGGGGTAAAGAAAGCTCCGGAATAAAACGTTTGAGTACAATCAGAGATGAGGATCCAAAGTGTGACGTGCAGCACATGCAGGACTCATGACATCACTACGCTGCACCGGAGGGGGCGGAGCCACATCTGCATCAGAGAGAGGGGGAGGAGCCACATCTGCATCAGAGGGGATGAGAGCAGCAGCTGCTTCTTGGGTTCTTCCTCCTGAGGGAGGACGTTTCCTCCAGACAACGAGTCCTGCGGCGTCCGCTGCCGGGCGGCGGCCATCGTGTTACAAAAGAAAGGAAAAGGAAGCCGGGCCCGTCAGACGTTGTAGTCGGGCGCTTTGCCCAGCGGCCGCCGCAGCTTGATCTGCAGCGTCATGAAGGCGGCCACGGCCACGTGGAACAGGACCTGCCACACGTTCCTCAGCTCGTACAGGTACATGTTGCACAGGCAGACGAGGGCGAAGGCCAGGAAGGACTTGCTGCTCCTCCACACGGAGAAGGAGGCGAACAGGAAGCACTGCAGAGAGAGGACATGGATTTATATATGTATATATACACATATATAAATATATATATATATATTATACACACACAAGACTTGAAACTAGAGACATAAACTCATGTTTACAATGTTTACTGAGGGAATAAATCAAGAGAAGTAGAATCATTTATATAGACTTCTATACAACCAGAGGAGTCACCCCCTGGTGGTCAGGAGAGAGAATGCAGCTTTAACACATGAAGCATATACTTCTATACAACCAGAGGAGTCACCCCCTGGTGGTCAGGAGAGATAATGCAGCTTTAACACATGAAGCATAGACTTCTATACAACCAGAGGAGTCGCCCCCTGGTGGTCAGGAGAGATAATGCAGCATTAACACATGAAGCATAGACTTCTATACAACCAGAGGAGTCGCCCCCTGGTGGTCAGGAGAGAGAATGCAGCTTTAACACATGAAGCATATACTTCTATACAACCAGAGGAGTCGCCCCCTGATGGTCAGGAGAGAGAATGCAGCTTTAACACATGAAGCATATACTTCTATACAACCAGAGGAGTCGCCCCCTGGTGGTCAGGAGAGAGAATGCAGCTTTAACACATGAAGCATAGACTTCTATACAACCAGAGGAGTCTCCCCCTGGTGGTCAGGAGAGAGAATGCAGCTTTAACACATGAAGCATAGACTTCTATACAACCAGAGGAGTCACCCCCTGGTGGTCAGAGAGAGAGAATGCAGCTTTAACACATGAAGCATAGACTTCTATACAACCAGAGGAGTCGCCCCCTGGTGGTCAGGAGAGAGAATGCAGCTTTAACACATGAAGCATAGACTTCTATACAACCAGAGGAGTCACCCCCTGGTGGTCAGAGAGAGAGAATGCAGCTTTAACACATGAAGCATAGACTTCTATACAACCAGAGGAGTCGCCCCCTGGTGGTCAGGAGAGAGAATGCAGCTTTAACACATGAAGCATAGACTTCTATACAACCAGAGGAGTCGCCCCCTGGTGGTCAGGAGAGAGAATGCAGCTTTAACACATGAAGCATAGACTTCTATACAACCAGAGGAGTCGCCCCCTGGTGGTCAGGAGAGAGAATGCAGCTTTAACACATTAGACTTCATGAAGTCTCACTTCGACTGGAGGGAACTATTGAAAAGGTGAAACTGTGCTAGTCGGGTTAAGAAGAATGAATTTGTGCTCATCGATATCTGGACGTAGTCAGAGCTTCACGTACCTGATACACACAGGCCGCCGTGCCGAGGAAGAAGGCAATCACATAATTAAAGTCTTCATCGTCGTTCTGCAGACAGGAAAGAAGAAAAGAGTTTTTTAGCTCTCGGCGAGGCGCCATCAAACATGCAGAGAAAACTCATTTCATTTTATCGTCTAGTTTAATAGTTTGATGTGACGACAGATCAGGTTAATGATCATTTTTCCCGTTAGTTTTCTGGGTTATGAGAATCATACACTGTGATAATGTTACAACAATGAAGACGTCTAAACGTCCCCGTGCTAATGTTAAGATGCTCACCTGCAGGATGCTCTCGATGGCGTGGACGCCTCTCAGCAGGTTGAGGCCTCCACACAGCAGGCTGAGCACGCAGGACACCACGCCGGCCAGCGACACGGGCTGCAGCACCTGGGAGGGGGCTGAGGGGGGAACATCACTTATATATATGTATATATATATATATATATATATATATATATATATATATATATATATATATATATATATATATATATATATATATATATATATATATATACCGTAAACATCGGGTTACAAGCCGCTCCTACGGCTGATCAGTGTCCCCGCTGTAGCAAGCTAGTAGCAATGCTAGCTAGCGCTGCTACTGCCCGCGTCCCCTCTGCCCAAGTCGGGTGTCGAGCCTGGTCCCGCTACCTTCCGTGGTTTTCGGGGAGCTAGCGGAAGTTAGCGGGGAAGTGACGGAGCGCTAGCAGGAGCCCCAGCTGGCTACAGCGGGGAGCTAACGGGGACTCTGACCGAAGGTAGTAGCGGCTTGTAACCCGACTTTTACGGTACACACACACACACACATACAGAACCTGTGATGCTAGTTCAGTATGTTTAGTTTCTTACTGTTATGTCCTCTCTCTGGTTTCTATTGTTGTTTTTTACCATGTAAAGTGACTTTTAGAGCGCTATACAAATACAATGTATTACTATTATACGTGTGTATAAATGTAGAGCGTTATATATAAAATGTGTGTATAAATGCAGACCTTTGTACTTGGAGGCCGTGTGCACCGGGGCCCCGTTGACGGCCCTCAGGTCCTCAGGGGACAGCTGGTACGGCGGCCGCAGACGGACCTCCGTCTGCATGTCGGCCAGATTGATCTTAGTGGAGAGAGAGCGAGGGCTGTTGTAGCGCTGCTTGGTCTTCTGGATGAAGGTGTCTGTCAACAACAACAACAACAACGTGTTTTTAAATCATATATATTTCAGTTTTACTAAACCAGGACGTCCTCTGGCTCTTGATCTTGTGATGGACATTTTATAAGTAAATAAATCCCTAAAATATGAAGCAGAACTCAGAGACATCCCAGTTTGTTTCAGAGGTTTGCAGGAAGTCACTTTTTCACACTTTCTCTAAACTGCATTTTTACTACAGTTGTGTCCTACATTTCCCAGAATGCCTTTGGTTTGGCACCTCGTTCCTTCCAGTGTGTTATTAATACATGCAGATCAATATTTTATGAAAATAAGCGACTGAGAGTCTGGTGTTTGTGGAGAAGTCGGTTCGTCTTCATCACTGATGAAACGCGCCGTTAAAACCAACTCACCGAACTCGATGAAGGAGTACGGCCGCACGGCGCCCTGGATCCTCTTGGGGTCGTAGGTCACGATGAACTCCTTCTGCAGCTCGTCCAGGAAGCAGAAGGCCAGAACGTTGGGGTAGCTGGAGGTGCAGACCATCAGGTAGCCGACGCCCAGAGCGCTGGTGAAGCTGCAGACACACACGGGTTGTTTACAGTCACACGATCACCTGATCTACTGGTCACATGACCAAACCGCCCCCGTGACCCACTTGACGTTGAAGGGCCCGGTCTTCAGCGTGCAGCGGTCGGGGAACTGGCCCATCTTCTTGGAGAGCCCCTTCAGGTGCCTCTTGGTCTCCTGCAGCTCCTTGTCCTGCTCGTAGTCCGTGGACGCCGAGAGAGGAAGGCCGTCCCCGACCCGGACCACCGAGGCGAACAGCACCGCGGACATCTTACAGCCGGGGGGATCGCTCTGAAGCCCTGAGGACGGCACGGGAAGCTTAACAAATATATATATATATATATATATATAGTTCCTACATCCAAACAAACACCCAGGAGTTCTGTTCAAAATCTAAATTAAAATACGTTTGGAAATACTTCAGAAACATAAATGTACCTGGAATATTTGGTTCATATATTAATTCAGCGATTAAATCGTTATCATAATATTTGCTAATTTTAGCCTCTGAAAAGATTTTTTTCTGTTTTAAATCATTGAAATAATAATAACTTCAGATGTTGAAGCAGACATTTTAAAAAGGTGTCACCTTGATCTGCTCGAACAATTTCTATTTGTAAATAAATCAATAATGGATAGATTGAACAATAATAAAAAGTAGTTTTCAGTCGCTGCATAAAAGACACAAGATATCAAGATATCATTTGTGATGGATTATGAGCTGCAGACGTCTTGACGACGCGTCATATTGGAATGTTTATCACAGTTCATTAATCTAGTATCGCAATATTACATACTCATCAAACCCAATATGACTCAAAACAACTTGCTTACTCTCTACTTTTATATGAGATTTGAGAATATATATATATATATACACCCTTAAATACATTTATATACATACCAATATATACCCTAATATATGTAAACAAAAAAACATATATACCCTTAAATATGATATAAGTAAATATAAACCCTGAAATATATAAATAAATACATTCCATTAAATAAATAAATATATAAATAAATGCATACATACCATTAACTATAGATGAACCTTGTTAATAGACGCATGGACATGAGCTACAGATAGATAGATAATAGATATAGATAGATAAATATATAGATAGTAGAACAAATATATAGATGATAGATAGATAGATGGATTATAGATCATATATAGCTAGATAGATAATATATAATATAGATAGATAATATATCATATATAGATAGATAATAGATAATATAGATAGATAATATATCATATATAGATAGATAGATAATAGAGATAGATAATATATCATATATAGATAGATAATAGATAATATAGATAGATAATATATCATATATAGATAGATAGATAATAGAGATAGATAATATATCATATATAGATAGATAATAGATAATATAGATAGATAGATAATAGATCATATATAGATAGATAGATAATATATAATATAGATAGATAATATATCATATATATATAGATAGATAATAGATAATAGCACCATGGACAGCTCCTCTCAGGGTTACACGTTAAACACGTTCACAGCTTCAGAGGAATCACGTGACTTCACATTAATAACGTCGATGTATTAAATAATGAATAATCATTTGAACAGCCAGAAGAACAGAAGCACGTGATGACATCAGAAGGAAAGGTCTTTAAAAGCTAAATGACCTGTATTCACCTGATGACATTAAACTTCCGGGTTCTCCGCCGTGTTTATGAGACGTCACCAGTCAGTTTATATAGCGGCTAACTAGCGTTAGCAGCTAACGAGCATTAGCATGCTCACCTATGGATATATAGGCAGTTAGCGTTAGCGAGCTAACAGCTAGCAGCTAGCTGCTCTGCGTGACGCGGACGAGAGGACAAAACAAACAAACAAATAAACAAACAAACAAACAAACAGACCGACCGACGCGTCGGGCCGGTTTCGTGGTTTTAGGACTCACCTGAACGAGAGTAGCATCATGTGGACGTCTGTCGGGAGCGGCTCTGCGCATGCGCGGAGAGCGGAGTTTTTTAGAGGGACGTGCTGACGTGTCCTTGTCGCCGTGCATTGTGGGTAAAGAAAAGCCTCTCATCAGCATCACAGAAAAAATATAATATATCTGCATGGAATTCAGCTCGTGTTTTATTCACAGTTAAGCTGATTATTAAATAAAAAGTAAATGCTTTGAATTCAGAGACGTTCTATTATTACAACAATGTTTTGTGTGGAATCTTTTAAAATAAATATTATATTTATTTATGTAGCCTACATATTTCTTTTTTCCTTTATTTCTTTTGTTCTCAGTTTTCTGTCTTTCTTTCTATAACTTGGTGAATTTGTCTGCATTTCTCTTCCATGAATTCATTTTGCGGCTGATATGTTTTATGTTGCCATTATTGACCAATATTGATTTTTATTTTATTTTATGATAATTATATTTTATATTGCTTTTATTGATTACTTGGGCAATACAAACCAAATTAAATTACAAACTATTTATTTGAACTGGAAATAATACGAATAGTTTTCTTTGTTTTATTTATAAATATATATTCCTGCCGAGCTTCAGCGCTCAGACCTGAAGCTTTTCTCTGGTTTCACACGTTTCCTTTTAGAACGAGGAAGAAACAACAACAACAACAACAACAACAACAACACAGAGATGGTTAGAGGCCTCACCCCTCACAAAGACACACTGTGTGTGTGTGTGTGTGTGTGTGTGTGTGTGTGTGTGTGTGTGTGTGTGTGTGTGTGTGTGTGTGTGTGTGTGTGTGTGTGTGTGCGCTCGGCCTCTTTCTTTCTCCGGGAAGTCACCGTTACTCTTCTCTTTCTTCTTTTACAGAAAATTCATAAAAAAGATATCATTATTAATAATATTAATAATGATATTAATAATTAATAATATAGAATTAAAAAAAAGTTTATCATTTCAGGAGACTCATGAAATGTGATTTTTAAGACTATCTGTCGTCACTAAGATAATTATAATAATAATAATAATAATAATAATAATAATAATAATAATAATAATAATAATAATAATACATGATTTCTGTCCAACATTAAAATCCTGCAGACGGTCACGAACAGAGCGACCAGAAGGGAACGGGTCCTCTGAGGTCCTGGACCCTCAGGGAGCCTGAACCCTGGACCTCAGGGAGCCTGGACCCTCAGGGAGCCTGAACCCTGGACCCTCAGGGAACCTGGACCCTCAGGGACCCTCAGGGACCTCAGGGACCCTGGACCCTCAGGGACCCTCAGGGACCCTCAGGGACCCGGGTCCTCCTCGCCTGTAGACGGTTTAGTGGGACAGACTAAACTCTCTGCTCCATTTTTACCTTTATGTATTTTACGTCTCTGTGTTTCCGCTGGTAACCCCGTTAGCGACACAGCGCTATGAATTGTGGGTAATTCCCTCGGGCTCAACATGTCTGAGAGACGATGTGACAGAACTGAAGAGGAAACATCCTCTGGGGAACAAGAATATTAAAATCCACTGCGTTCTCAATGCAACATGAATATTATTATACATTATATTTCACTATTATATATTATATTATACTATTATATATTATATTATACTATTATACATTATATTTCACTATTATATATTATATTATACTATTATATATTATATTATACTATTATATATTATATTATACTATTATATATTATATTTCATTATTATATATTACACTATTATATATCATATTATACTATTATATATTATATTTCACAATTATGTATTATATTATACTATTATATATTATATTTCACAATTATGTATTATATTATACTATTATATATTATATTTCACTATTATATATTATATTATACTATTATATATTATATTTCACTATTATATATTATATTATACTATTATATATTATATTTCACAATTATATATTATATTATACTATTATATATTATATTATACTATTATATATTATACTATTATATATTATATTATACTATTATATATTATATTTCACAATTATATATTATATTATACTATTATATATTATACTATTATATATCATATTATACTATTATATATTATATTTCACTATTATATATTATACTATTATATATTATATTATACTATTATATATTATATTTCACTATTATATATTATACTATTATATATTATATTATACTATTATATATT
>JBAMJR010000010.1:992500-995000 GCA_038501785.1 Myoxocephalus aenaeus
CACAGAGACAAGCCACACCCACTTAGCGTCTTAAAGGGACAGTTCACCTTTTATGTTTGCTCTTGAGTTTTACACTCAAGAGCAAAGTCCCTTTCTAGGATTCATGTCTGAAGATAATTTGCAGAACTTGTTTCATGTAGGGACTGTTTTTTATTTCCCACGTGTCTCTACCATTAGCTCACCTAGCACCCCTGATCTAGCTCACCTAGCATCTCTGAGCTAGCTCACCTAGCACCCCTGAGCTAGCTCACCTAGCACCCCTGAGCTAGCTCACCTAGCACCCCTGATCTAGCTCACCTAGCACCCCTGATCTAGCTCACCTAGCACCCCTGAGCTAGCTAACCTAGCACCCCTGAGCTAGCTCACCTAGCATCTCTGATCTAGCTCACCTAGCACCCCTGAGCTAGCTCACCTAGCATCTCTGAGACAGACAGACAGGTGTAGCAGCTCTTACCCCGCGGTCTCCGTTGTATTTGCCCACAAACTTCCCGTAGTTGTAGTGGCTGAAGGTGGGGTATCCCTCCACGGCCTCCTGCTTGCAGAGCTCCTGGTTCTGTCCTCTGGTGCAGTCCACAGCGGCGTACACGATCTGAGGGGAGAGAGGGAGGCTGAGCCAGGAGCAGAATGTTTACACCTCCTCACCTTGCTGTCTGGCCCTCTCCGCGGTTATCTACGCTATCATCTATCAATGTTCACTTTCTCACTTTAGCACGTTAGCATCCTTTGTAGCATCAACGTGTTGTGGGTTCAAAGTTGAGAAAGGACAAGATGAGGTCATTTTCATCCGATAACAAAAGCCCTGGTTGAGTTTAACGAAGGCCGTCTGTAGTTTAATGAAGGTCGTCTGTAGTTTAATGAAGGGCGTCTGTAGTTTAATGAAGGCAGTCTGTAGTTTAATGAAGGGCGTCTGTAGTTTAATGAAGGCAGTCTGTAGTTTAATGAAGGCCGTCTGTAGTTTAATGAAGGTCGTCTGTAGTTTATTGAAGGTCGTCTGTAGTTTAATGAAGGGCGTCTGTAGTTTAATGAAGGCAGTCTGTAGTTTAATGAAGGTCGTCTGTAGTTTAATGAAGGGCGTCTGTAGTTTAATGAAGGGCGTCTGTAGTTTAATGAAGGGCGTCTGTAGTTTAATGAAGGGCGTCTGTAGTTTATTGAAGGTCGTCTGTAGTTTAATGAAGGTCGTCTGTAGTTTAATGAAGGTCGTCTGTAGTTTAATGAAGGGCGTCTGTAGTTTAATGAAGGGCGTCTGTAGTTTAATGAAGGGCGTCTGTAGTTTAATGAAGGTCGTCTAGTTTAATGAAGGCCGTCTGTAGTTTAATGAAGGCCGTCTGTAGTTTAATGAAGGTCGTCTGTAGTTTAATGAAGGTCGTCTGTAGTGTAATGAAGGGCGTCTGTAGTGTAATGAAGGGCGTCTGTAGTTTAATGAAGGGCGTCTGTAGTTTAATGACGGGCGTCTGTAGTTTAATGACGGGCGTCTGTAGTTTAATGAAGGGCGTCTGTAGTGTAATGAAGGGCGTCTGTAGTGTAATGAAGGTCATCTGTAGTTTAATGAAGGGTGTCTGTAGTGTAATGAAGGGCGTCTGTAGTTTAATGACGGGCGTCTGTAGTTTAATGAAGGGCGTCTGTAGTTTAATGAAGGGCGTCTGTAGTTTAATGAAGGGCGTCTGTAGTGTAATGAAGGGCGTCTGTAGTTTATTGAAGGTCGTCTGTAGTTTAATGAAGGTCGTCTGTAGTTTAATGAAGGGTGTCTGTAGTTTAATGAAGGTCGTCTGTAGTTTATTGAAGGTCGTCTGTAGTTTAATGAAGGTCGTCTGTAGTTTATTGAAGGTCGTCTGTAGTTTAATGAAGGTCGTCTGTAGTTTAATGAAGGGCGTCTGTAGTTTATTGAAGGTCGTCTGTAGTTTAATGAAGGTCGTCTGTAGTTTAATGAAGGGCGTCTGTAGTTTATTGAAGGTCGTCTGTAGTTTATTGAAGGTTGTCTGTAGTTTATTGAAGGTCGTCTGTAGTTTAATGAAGGTCGTCTGTAGTTTATTGAAGGTCGTCTGTAGTTTAATGAAGGTCGTCTGTAGTTTAATGAAGGGCGTCTGTAGTTTATTGAAGGTCGTCTGTAGTTTATTGAAGGTTGTCTGTAGTTTAATGAAGGTCGTCTGTAGTTTATTGAAGGTCGTCTGTAGTTTAATGAAGGTCGTCTGTAGTTTAATGAAGGCCGTCTGTAGTTTATTGAAGGTCGTCTGTAGTTTAATGAAGGTTGTCTGTAGTTTAATGAAGGTCGTCTGTAGTTTAATGAAGGTCGTCTGTAGTTTAATGAAGGGCGTCTGTAGTTTATTGAAGGTCGTCTGTAGTTTATTGAAGGTTGTCTGTAGTTTAATGAAGGTCGTCTGTAGTTTATTGAAGGTCGTCTGTAGTTTAATGAAGGTCGTCTGTAGTTTAATGAAGGGCGTCTGTAGTTTATTGAAGGTCGTCTGTAGTTTAATGAAGGCCGTCTGTAGTTTAATGAAGGGCG